>JAUELE010161556.1:0-13849 GCA_031471655.1 Diodora aspera
TGGCACTAACGTCATTTGCACGAGGAATGGATGGGTTGGAGTGGGTTTTGCTAACGTTTTCCGAGATTCGAATGATAAGGATCCCATTTCGGATTCAGAGATATGTCATCAGAGAAAAATTAGTCATTTTTTTAAAAATTACATTTTGTGAAGTTTCTTTTTTGACTCAGTATATTTTTCTGTAAGCAGCAGTCCTATCTTTTCTTACAACTTTGCGGCCTCTTGTTCTTTGGCGTGAGCTGTGTTGTTGAGGTGCTTCAGCTTCACCAGCAGACAGCTTTTGGTGCCATGTTTTGGCTAAGAGGAAGTAAGGAGAGGTTAACTCCCCTTGACTACCCCTAAAAAGGTTTTGAGTCTATTGTAACGGAGTTGAGCAAAACCTCAGGGACACATTCATTTTGAAAAATGTTAAGAATATGGAAACAAAATTGCTTTTTCTAGACCATGTGATGCATTATATGTGTCATTATGGATCGTAACACATGTTTGTATTTTTAAATTTCAACAAAAGAATACTTTTGTTGAGAAGTTACAATTGTAATGGAGCTGAGGGACATGTAATGGTATTTTTAAAATAGACATAATTTAGATAATTTTTATCAAATGCATCCAATTTAATTATCGGGGTGTTTTAAAGATGCAAATACATGTATATTAGCGGGAAAGATTCAGACTTTTAAAAGTACTATTTTTAAAGCCATATTCACCAAGGTTTTCAAGGGACACACCTCATTTTAAACCTGGACTCCAATGAGAATTTTACAAATTCAATATAACTTTGTGTACAGCACCTTTGTAACAGAAACTATTTTGGGATTGTATTTGAGCCCCACATCCCCAAACGTGGGTGAAGCAGCGGTGGGGGTACATATTGAACACAATATCACACCTCTTGATGTCATGATGCGGTGGCACGTGGTAAAGCGTTGGATTTGTAATCCGGCGACCCGGGTTCGTCCCCGGCTCATGACACTGTGTTGTATCCTGAGACAAGGCACATTACGCCAATTGTCTCAGTCGACCCAGCTGAAACTGGGTACTGGTCCTTCAATTGTTGGAGTGTAATGACCTTCTAGCGCCGAAAGGCAGCTTGGGTTAACCAGGGTAATATATGGAAGCGCTTTGAGTCTGCTGTTAGGTGGAGATACTGTGCTATAAAAGAACTATCCATTATTATTTTTATTATTATTGTGTGTATTGGAAATGTGTCACCCTCTCTATGTTGTGGCTTTGGCTTGCAGCAGAATTAAAAGCATATCAGTATGAAACGGGGCATTCTAGTACAATCACAGCCACAGGGCCTTGATTAAAGTTTAAAGCCAGTCTCTTGAAGGAACATGCTTTTAAGAAAAACAAATTAAACAATTCAGGCGAATTTATAGTCTATAGTGTTAGTGAAAATTATCCAGACATTTAATTTAATTAATGGAATTCCATGGCTAAACAGATAATACTAAAAGACATCAATAAATAGAAAAGTGAAAGCAAAAGATCTGCCTTTTAGTTTCCTTGTATGACATGAATTGGGCTACTGGGGACCTTTACTATGTAGTGATATCCTAGACCCTTGGCAACACCCGAGTCAAGGCATTGAAACTGAACATCTTACTCTACCATAGCCATGTCTGGTTGGCCCTGCCTCAGGCACAGCTTGTAAAGGAAAAATGTAGTCCCAGGAATAATAATCTGCCTCTGATTTTACATATATTTAAAAGAAATTTGCAGCCTTAGGGTCTTGACAAAAGTCTAGTGATAACCCACTCCCTGGAAGACCCATGGGTAATTTGGTCAAAGGATTGCAGTTTGCTGCACTATCAAAAGCTAAGCTACAATGGGTTTGAATCCTACCAGTTTGGCCAATTTTCATTGGTTCAGCTTGACGGTGGCCCAGAGATCCTGGTGATATAGCTAAATATTGCTGAAAGCCAAAATACAAACAAACGTCGCATAACTCAACCGCAACAGTAGCAGAATAGCTACGTTTTCATGGAAATGTAATCCCAAATAAAACAAGTTATGTTCTATTTGATCCTTTCCTAAACTGTGGCCGAATATTTCACAAACATTGTTTTGGACAGACTCACTGACCTAAAACTGTTGAGATCTTAATCTTTTCCAAGTTCTTAATTCAACACAATTTGAAAGCACAGACTGCCATATTGGGTCAAAGAGGTCATCTCATTTTACCCAAAAACAAACATTTGTGTTCGCAATGGTTCAGTTTCTGTACAGATACGGATACATTCCTTATCCCACACAATCTGACAGCTGTGTTTGAGGTATTTTGAAACTGTTCTGAATTTCAAGTGTATAAACATGTACAAACATCAAATTACAAGCTTTTGGGTCAAGAGCCCTTGACTTAAGGATTAAAACTCTGCACCAAAGTTTGCATAATATCATATTATTGCATGAATATGACCCTCCAAATGTACCTAGCGATGGCAGTACTCTTTCTAAATAATCATTTCCTGTAGCAAGTTTGACTTTTGTCAAGGGGAAGACTTTGGCTTTACAAAATATTCGAAACAAAATCTTTCAGTAATATCAGAGCAGATTTCCCTATTGTCAACTCAGCTGACAGAGTGAGTCAGTGATTTGGGGTTTAACATGGTTTTTGGCAATCTTTCAGCCTCATCACCACGGTCTCGCCAACATCACGTCGATGTCTGGGCTCCTATCTCTCTGGGCTGAAAGAAGTGCCCGGGACAGGACTCAAACCACAACCGCCAAGGTAGACTTGACAAAAGTCTACCGTCAAGGCTGACAGATTGCTGGGTGGACGTGCTAACCACTGAGCTGAAAGAGTTATCCAGTCAGAATTCTAACTTGTAACAACCAAATAAATCTGACAGTTTTCTAGACAAACACGTTACAGTTTTATAGAACCCGAGTACACCAACTAAATATGAAATGTTGATTCAACCATGTGAATTTAATTCCAGTCACTGACAGACATAGACACATGATGCCTTAATTAACAGCAATCTATTTGACTTAATTACTTTTTAAGCATTGTATAACTTATGTTTGCCTGTTGACCGCCTGACGAGAGTTCTCACACATATAGAGTAACTATTCATACAGAGTTAACATAACTTTGTAAAGAGAGTTTTGAGGTACCTAAAGAAAACAAGTGGAGACCTTAAATGACAGAGAAATGTTGTAATTTTAATCTACTAAGATAGCCCCAGAACACGGCACTTAATCAAACTGCCCAGAGAGAGGTAGAGAGTTGAACCAATGAGACAAACACTCTTATATCAACACTATCAGCACAATGCACGCACACACAACTAAGTAAGCTGTGCTGAAATTGACCAAAAACTGAACAAATACCAGCGAACAATTCTGAATGGGTGTCGGGGGCTCCGCTGAGATGAGCCACAGTACTTTGTATTTGTATTCCGAAAACATTATTTAAATAGGCCTGGTTTGCTGTATTTAGAAACATGACTTTTCAATAAGGATTTGTGGAGTTTTCGCTAAATGTAATTCAAGAAAGGCATGACATATTTAATCTTCCCGAGGGACGAAACAGATTCAGTAAAAGTGGACAAACTGTTGAACAGAAAGCCCTGGGTCTTACAAATATAATTCCAGACTTTTGTTCATTCAGGCTGATCCAAGGTTTCAATGCCCGGAACATGTTTCTAAATCAACACTTTCCCAATTACTGCTTCTGTGGAAGTAAATACAGCTTAAATCCAAATTTAGATTTATACAATTTTGGTTTGCTCACTAGAGAAATAGTCCCATAAACTGTCATTTTAATGCTTTTTTCATCACCTTGGGAGAAATTTTAACTCAATTTTATTTTCAAAGCTAACACCAATTTCTGTTAAATAGTTTCCATTTGAAACACTCAAGATGCCTCAAAATTATTATCATTTTGGACCCACAATTAGATTGAACCTTAAGGTTTGATATATCAGTTGAGCTTGTTCAAAATTCTTGTTGTCCAGTTGGCAGATTTGTTTGCTCAGGCAAATGCATTTCATTTTGAGAGATTAGGAAGTTGCTATCACATGCAATTCATGAAACCTGTGACTAAAAGCTCTGCGGTTAATCTGTCACATGTTATAAGCATGTATGTAGAAGGAAGAGATCAACGAAATTTCGAACCGAAAAAAAGTCATTTCTTTTTAACGTGTTTGAATTTCGGAAAATTAGTGATCTTCGATAAAGTTAGTATTCAAAACTTTGGAAATTGACACCATAAAGTAAGTGAAAAATTCTAAATTTTAGAAACTGCTGAAGGTAACAATCAACATTTTTCAAAGTTTTAGAAGTTTAAAAAGTTTTACTGTATACATGTATGCGAAACTCCCCTGTAAAGGGTTAATATCTTTGAAAATGTTTCACACAGGATGTATTTGAATACGATTATAATTGAACCTGGAGCATCCCAGGAGTAAAGGACATGGACGTTTCTACAGTTCGTGAGCAGTTAGATTCATCAATTGCCGATATCCAGTTTACTTCATCAATTTCACATAGGTTTCATTTTAAGTGCTATAACATGTGCACAGTGGCACAGAAAGGTGAGAAAACCAATTCAAATCAAGCCAATCATGGCAATGCTTCCATTCAAAACCCGTCACCCAATCTCCAATGAAGGGTCAGCTTCCTATTTAATAGCATGCATTGAGCAGGTGCAAACCCATTCTCAAGCAATTAGCATTGTTCAGGTGAACATTTAAGTGAAGGCGATCTCCTGATAAAATAACCTGATCCCCCAAATTGCCGTATATTTCTTGGATTTCAACCTAGGTGGTTTTATGTGGACTAAAGTGCAAAGCAGCCACGTAAACTTGGTTAATGTGGTGTAATATTACATAGTATTGGGTTTTGTCGAGTCGTCAACTCACATTTTAATTTCTTAATTGTCCGATTTAAAATTTACATGGAAGGAAGAATACATTCAAATGTTGGAATATGTGAATTTTAGTAATGAATCCATTACAAACATGACAATGTCAGTGATGTTACTGCGGGCAAGAGGTTTTGCCTCAATTAAGCATGCTAAAATTGATGACTATGGTTCACAGGAAAGGTGGGGTGGGAGGATGAGGAGGAGGAAGAGCTTCTAGGAATTGTTAGTAGAACAAGATAAAATTTGTCAATCATGGAATGGGGAGCGGGGAGGGGGGCAACCACCACATTGAATCTGAGTGGAGGAATGTGGTTTCAATCTACAACCACAAAAGACATTGTATGCCCTTCCAGAATGTATCACTATTTGAATCCAAAAGTTGCTAAATAAGATATGCTTGTCATGTCTAGGAATCAAATTTAAAATCAAGAAATACTTTTCAAATGCCACAAACATTTGTGAAATGGTGTCTGATGTAGCCATGGACCAACTTCGTGCAAGGCTCGTCCGTGGTGAAGTAGGAAATTGTCAGATCCAGAAAAACTTGTGATCAACAGAACAAGATTAACAATTTGTCTTCAAGAGCTTAGTAAAAAACAATATGTCAGTAATCATGCCAGATGGCTATATCACAAGATTTTACAAACCAGCCTAGAAGAGTAGCTTGCAGGGCCATGCAACATCTCACCCAAGGCTTTCCTCAAACATACATTAATGCGTTGGGGTCAGGTACGATTTGTTCTGTGTAGACATTTTTTTGGTTATCACAAAATATGACAAAATGTCAAGTGCGGAGTTTTTAACGATGCTGAAGGAGCGCCCCTGAGTCACTGCTCTCGTCTATCGGAACATTATTCCTAGAGGGGTCAGGTATTCTGCCACAACCAGCCATCCTTCCTGATACGCAACCCCTCCTCCAGCCCGCAGCCCGTGTAAATCAAGCCTACTTTATCTCTTGCTGTTTGGCCTCCAGCTTTATTATATCTCTAGACTTGCTACAGGTGTCATTATGTAGCCTGTCCTGAAACTTCGTTCTACAGGGACAGTATTTTAGTGAAAAGCATGTCACCAACCCAATACTAACATTATCTTCATACAGTAGGCTACACTACAATAAAATCTCCTTTATTCAAATTAAATGGATAATATTGAGATTTGGAAACAATCTTTCAAGATGAGAAAATACAGCACATGAGGTGCCTACGCGCTCCAGTACTTTTTAAATCAAATCTGTTTTCATGTGCTTAAATTATGCCTTATTGGTGTAAATAATGTAAAAATGTGGATTATGAAACCAAAAATGTTAGAGACATTACACAAATACTTCTCCAATTTCAGAATAAATTCAGGCCAAATGATATATACTTCACCAACTGTTGCAGCCATACTTGTTGCACACAAACAGTCATTTCCAGTTTTAAACCAAGGATATTTATAGATGTAATAGTATATTATGAAGTAAGACTAACAAACAACCAAGACTGATGCAAAGATGCAATAAAAGACACAACCAGGTCTCAGACTGATGCAATCAAATGCACTTAAAATCTAAGATTAAAATTTTACACTGATCCAGCATCTGATGCATGTTACATACAAAAGTGACAGTCGTGATACTGAACAAACTTCTGCCACCAATTCGCCAAGTCTAGTTAGCAGTGTGATATTTGAGTTGGGCTGAAGATAGCAAAAGCCGTGACCCTGTTATCGGGTGCTGCCACCTAACAAAGAAACGCAAAATGTGTTCCACAGGAGATGAACACGCTCCAGTACCAGAAAAAAGTGCAGAATTTATGTTTCAGCAGCTCACAAGTTAAAACAATATTTATTCTTTAAAAAATGAACAATTTTCTGATTAATGGTTAACATTAAGATTTGACATCGTAATGGGAAAATGCCCACAACCCAAAATGACTATCATTTATTTTCACATCACAAGATCGTGTATATCAAACTCAAATGACAGTTTTAAGGCCCGAGTTTCCACTGTATGCATAAACAGTTAAATTATATTACAGATTATAAGCCAACATTCCTGATACTCCGACTTCATGAAAGAATAATGCTCGAGCACAATTCTTAGTAGAATTTCCATCACAGAATTTAAAAGCAAAGAGAATTGAGATTTTGCACTGCAAGGGCAATATTTCATCCATGATACAAGGTGATGTGCAATGTGCGCATAGAGGTTAAGGACAGTTCATAAAAGATAGATAGAAAAGTGAAAGTGATTCCTATTTTAGTTGGTCTTGTACAGCAAGCATTGGATGACTGGGGTCTATTCTTTCTACGTGACACCAGAAGCTCAACTGTGTTGAGTTTAAAAGCAAATTGAGTGAGCCCGTGATTTTCAGCTTTTAATGTTTACGTCAATCTTTCAGCAGAATCACAATGGTGTCACCTATATCACGTCTGACGGGGTTCAATGTCCGGGCTGAAGGAAAAGGTACCCAGGGGGGATTTGAACCCATAACCACCAAGGCTGGCTGATTACTGACCAGACAGTAACCACTGGCCCATCCTACTCGGACAGGATAACAGCTCCCAGTCCTCAGTTGACGCGATCCCATCTCTCCTAGACAGAGACATGTTATATGTGGTATGTGTTGAGTAAATGCAGTACTGTCAACCTTAACTTGTTCTTGTATTCATGAGTCGCCAGAACCCATTCACCTATAACGACCCCCCTCTATGGTGATCCTGCTTATCTGATCTCTGTCTGCTTTCACTGGCGACATTCGGAATTTCTTTGGCTCACCCTAGAGGTCAGTATGGCTGCCAGGTATTCGTAGGCCAGGGAACAGGTAGGCCGACAGGTGTGATAACTGTAGGATTCAGAGCATACTCGTTAAAGTACGGTCTGGAGCACTGAGGTCAATTCATCGTGTCCATGTTGACTTATGACTGCTCCTCCCAACTTGGATCTCATCTAAATCTTACAATCTGCAGTTATTTTTATTTATTTTTTGTTTATGGTAATTATTGTGTCAGAAGATGTCAATTTTAGCAAGTGAGCGATTGAGTGAGAGTGAAAGTGAATGAGTAAGAGTGCTAAGTGAGTAATGCATAAGTGAGTGCATGAACGAGTGAATGGATGCATGAATGAGCAAGTGAGTGGACGAATGAATGTGTGTGTGTGTGTGTGTGGACGGATGAGTGCATGTGTGTGGACAGATGAGTGCATGCATGTGTGTGAGTGGTTGAGTCCATGTGATTGATCAAGTGCATGAATAAACAAGTTCATGCATGAGTGAATAGACAAGGACAAGTGTATGAGGGGACAAGTGTGTAAATAGGCATAATCAAAACTAGACTCCCAAGAAATGGGAATTGCAAGTAGTTGCTATTGTAAGGCCTTGCAAGATATAAAATGCAAATGGTCAGTAACAAGAAGGAATAAAAAATTTCACTTACGTTACGAAAACTGCTGGTGACGTCTTCATCCTTGAGGTGTTTCTTGTCGAGGACAAGCCCGACCACCTTCTTCATGTGCGGGGTGGGTTTCTCCTCCAAGACATCCTCTTCCAGGAGCTTGAAGCTCGTGGTCTCCTTGTTCGTCCGCACCGCCATTGTGCCACCGCCACTTACTCCATTATGCACACTGCAAACACAAAATCATCAGTTCAAAACACACACCTTTTTTCAATTCATCTCCACAATTTCATATTGTTAAGGAAATTATTAACTCATTTCCACTCTGAAGATTCATGGTTTGCCACCTGGACCAGTGACCAACCTTTGTGTGTCAACTCATCTGTACAATAGCTTACAGTTCAGTTCATTTAATCTTTCACTGACAGGATGCACAATAATAGATCCACAAACCTAAAAATGAAGGCACACACCCCAGTTTAGCATGGCCGATGATATTCCATTTCAAAATGTTATTTTTCCTTTCAACAAATATCTGATTTCATTTCATTTTCAATTTGTAAGTTTGCAAAATACCACTCCATTGTCACAGAAATCTTCAACAAATGGTTTCACTCAAATTTTAGGTGTTTGTGAGAGACACTGCAGAGAATTCGTTTTTGTCTTGATTTTCCAGTCTACACTGTGCACAAATGTCAAATGTGGCGCAGTAAGTAAGCCTTCAGCTTAGTGGTCTTTTGGACATCCCATCAACCAATCACAATCTACAATACAAAAATACCTGCATACATGTTGCTCTGCTCTCTGCAACACATAACCAATTGGGGACAGAAAAACCACAAAATAAAATATTTCAACACAAATGTCAGCCGACTTAAACCTAATATACAAAATTTAATTTCAGAAGCATTAACCCATTTCAAAGTGCTTGCTCCCCGGTTCCCCTTTAGTTTCAACTATTGCAGACAATCACTGGCCTTCTTTTATCTGCTAATTGTTTTATTCTTTCAGTGGCACCATGCCATTCCCAGAAGCTTAAAATTACAAATATTTCAAAGACCAAATGATTTGAAATCAATCTGAACCAGCCCACTGAAAACCCTGAATCAACAGTTTGGTACATCACACAAGACCGTTCAGTCATCCTGAATTTCATCAATAAAGGATCACATCCTCACAATCCAACTCAAACACCAAGATGTACAACACATGTCATAATTAGTCATCCGCACACCTTTACTAAATTCTTTACAAATACGAAATCTTGGATCCATCACTATTGATCGAAATGTGAATGCATCAACAAGATTTAAAACCGCCAGGAATCAAACTTAGATTGATGGGATTGAAACGTTAAGCTTCACGAAAAATCGTTAAATTCAAATCGTCCAATCAATTTCTAATTTTTACCCTGAAAGCACTCTTGCTGATCACCTCCCCTTTTTAAAATCCTATTTTCCTGGCCACACTTCTTTGCTTATAATTGAATTAACAGTTTGTCTAATCCTGACCCCCTCCCCATGACCTCCCGAGGGGTCACTCAGCCACAAAGAACCATCCAGGTTGGGGGAAGGTTTCCCAACTGGCTTCCTTCCAGATACAGGTGATTAGTCCCAGCTGGGAATGACCAGGAGTGGACAGAAGTGACCAAGCATGACCACTTACAGCTTCCCTGTCCACTGGAGGTCAAGCCTGGCCACAGATAGAATTTCATGACTTTCAGATAACATTTTAAAGAGGATTAAACTACTTCTCCTCTCACAGCCAAGACCATGTGTCGTGCATCCAGCTATAAACAAGGCACACAACTCTCCGATTAGCTTTTCTCAAGATCACCTCTCATAAATTTTAATTCTTTCTTTTTTTAAAATTGAGTATCGCATCACATTTTTAAAAAGTTTATAAAAGTTCACACTTGTAAAAGTCAATTTGTCGGATTGAAGTTTAAACTCTCAAAATAAACAAAATCTCAGTTGGGGAAAATGGAGTCTTTGTCTGGCTGTCTTATACAACACCACTATGTCAACAAGTGACACGAATCATAAACACATTTTATCAAATAATCAAACTATTCTTGAAATAAACATGACATGGATTGGATCTAAAACGGTGTCAAAATATTTTGGTCAATTAAATTCTGTCATTCTGAATACTAAAGCAAACGAGAGAGACAAGGAAAAATCGTTTTCCTGTTCGCCTCTTTCTCTGAAGCCAAAATAAACTTTTCGAGCAATCCAGAATATTTTTGCAGCCGATCTGGGGTACATTTGCTTCTGCCACAATACCTCATAACGAGACTCCAAACAGCTCTCAACGGAGGAATTCCACTGCACTGTATGACACTGAAGGTTTGCATAGACTTTGTAAGGAGCTTGCATTTAACAAATCAATAGCGTCTATAATTACATTAAACGTCAATTCTTGCAAACTTTTCACATTTGTATGCATTAGGCTACATATTTACCCCAAAATATTTCACTGTCATTATATGTTTGTACAAAACGCATGAAAATATTATCCCAACATAAAGCAAATAGTTCATTTCTATATTCCCAACTTTATCAATATTCTCTTTTATATTAAGAATCAAACTGTCGATTTTCTCTGGAGTTCTTGTAATCAAGTAACAGCCAAGTACCAGCCCGGATCTAACGAAGGTCCAGGGGGCCATGCCCCCCTCCCCCCACCTCAATGTCCGAGAATAAAATAACTATCAACAATCAAAACTCAAAAAATTTTCCGTGAGAGACCCTCAAAACCCCTTCACAAGATTTGGGCTAGCCTTGCTCCAAGGCTTATTTACAATATATTTACCATACGTTCAGCCTCCTGTGCAATAAAATTTAGCCAGTCTATATAACACCGCAGTACAGGTGCCAGTCTGTAAAGATAGTTTATAAGTAAATAATATTTTTTAACATTTAAATAACAATTTATATATTTAATTTTATATTGTTAAATATTATTAAATATACAAAATTAAATAAGAATTTTCTCATAGACCTGTGCAAGTCTAGATTTGGGCCTTTGCTCCACACTCTAGCCCCAACCTGCTAGATCCAGGCTTCAAGTGCTGTCATATTTAACAGTTGTAATTATAGGATATCTTCAAATATTGTCTTCATTGCAGCTTGATCAAGTCTGCAAGTTTTAATTTACCTAAGCAGGCATAGAGACCCTAGGGAACAGGCCGAGGAGTAAGCTGTATATATTTAATTAAACACAGAGCTCGTGAAGATAATCGACTCGGAATTCCTGCCCCGTGACTCAGCCATTCACAAACTCCCGGCAGAAGAGCCCATATCTCCTGCTTACAAGCCTTGTGGTTAGACACAAAGTTATGTCAAATTGCTTCACATTATCAATACAAGAAAACAGGCTGACAATGGTTCAACGTCTCCAGGAGCAAATTTTCCACATTAGAGACTAAAATACTCGTATACTAAAGACAACAGAAATATCATTTTTTAAATCTGTTTCATTTTCTACAAGGGAGTGAAAAAAATCACTTCAGAAAAAGTCTAAAATATTGATGTCACTTTTTTCATAAATGAGTTGAGTTGAAATGATGTTTTACGTTGCAAGGCAAGATTTCAGCCATAACGCAACATGATGTGCAGGGTGCACATCGAGTGAAAAGACCGTTCATAAAGGTGATCGACAGATTGGAAAGTGAAAGCAAATGATCCCCATTTTAGTTGCCTTGTACGGCAAGTATTGGGTTATTGAGGCCCTATTCTATCTATGTGACCCCACAACACGCCCCACAGGGTTATTTCACTAATAAAATGTGTAAAAAAATATCAGCATTATCTCTCTGGTTGATTACAACTGGCCTCAACAGTGCTCAACAATTGTTGCACAGAGCATTCAAAGGGTTAAATTAATAGCCATCTCTGTATTCAATTTTAATGTTGAAATATTTCAGCCACGTCATAATTTGAGATTCATCCTCAATGGAAACAGCATTAACCTTACAAAAGCAAAGAATCAAACTCACAACAGCGAAGTAGAGATCCATACTCGCTCGGGGCAGGTAACTTTTGTCCTAAATTTGTGAATTCAGAAAATCTTGCTACCCTTCAATTCAGAGCCGACTATGTAATGGGCATTTCTACTAAAATCATCATTGTCTGTTGCAGGACCAAACTTGACAAATCCTTTGCTCGTAAAAACCCTGAGTAGAAATGGCAAAGACCGATGTAAAGTAATGGCAATTAATCACAACGGATATCAGTTTCAACTGCTTTAAATAGGCCGGGATCTCTTCTTTGGAGTAGCTTGGGAACAGTGCAAAAAGGGGGTTGCAAGGCAAGCTAAATTGGCATGACTAAATATTGATCACTTTAACAAGAATCAGACGAAGCAAGTAAAATGTTCACACGTCCAAACAAATGCCGGTTCCCAAAAAACAGGCAGTAGGTGTTAGGAGACTTGAGTAATCATTTTTGCAATAAAGTTACGAAGTTTACGACTAACTGCTCGGCAGTAAACGAGGGATCGATAACCTTGTGATCGAGACGAGATAAAAATGTTAAACACTGGGAAGTATTTTTTTACATTTAATATTCATGGCCGAGATGAATCATTGACCAGTGAAATCCATGAGTTACAATTTCTGCGGCGAGGAGAAATTTATACCGCCATTCTATTTGGATAGGAAATTGAAGTTTGAGATAATTGTTTTTGATGAAGTTTATCTGGATAATGACTTGCGGATTCTGATTTATGTTATGTTTGAGACAGGCCAAGATCGTGAACTTGAATATTTCTCCAAAACTGTTATTCAAGCTATTCAAGAGATTTGTTTGTGATGAATCAACAGCAACACAAATCTGCAAAATCGTTCGCAAAAAATCAGATACAATAAAACTGCTCCAAGGCAAAAATATTACCCAATGAAACGCCAACAAACTAAAAATGTTTCTGCAATAACGCTTCTCTGTCACAAGAAATTAAAGATTCGAGCTCAACAAAAGCCAGCAAATTGAAAGTTTGGATAGCGTTTCCACCACATGTTGAACAGAGGAAGACTTCTCGGGGTACTACAAAATGGCAAAACTTGCGTGTAGACATGATATTCAGTGTCTCAGCCATGCAATATTTTACAATGTACTTGTCATTTTTCAGTCATATCACATTGCGACATGACCTTATGAACACAGTCCAAAAGAAATCTAAAATAAAATTTAAAATTTATTACAATTTTAGCTCCTTTGTACAACAAGCATTGGGTTACCGAGGTTCAGTTCTCCTAGAGTAAACTATCACTTGCTGGTACAATGAACTAAAACTTATACCCCACTTCCAGTCTCGTCACCATGGTTTCTTTTGTTAAAAGTGTAGGTGTATATCTGGATACACCTACACTTTTGCGATCAGAAGTGTAGAAATATCAGCAAAACTGTAGGTGTATCAGATCACAATGCTGAAAAGGGGCTATAGAGTTATACTTATAGTAAGCACGTACGCCCTAAACAGAGATAGTTAAACATCCCGTGCATTTGCTGCACGAGCCCAATGCGAATGCGTCCCAGTCCCAGTGAGGCCTCCTTTGGGTGGTTATTTTTAGAGACATTCTTGGCAAATATGTAAAATAAT
>JAUELE010161663.1:0-13843 GCA_031471655.1 Diodora aspera
GTTGTTGTTTGGTTTGTTTTCGCGACCTTATCCAAAATTGATAAATATCATTCAAATTATGGCCTAATCAACATGCAAAGAAAAGTACAAATATGTTATCGTGTTGACTCACACAGAATTTGATAATGTACTAAGCAGTGTCTCGATTCGATTCAGAGCTTTTTGTATTGCTCACGATGACATTATATTTCGACGGCTGTTAGACAATTACCTCCTTATATAAACAATTTAAGACAGCGTCATTCTCAGGTAAAATATACTGACGATCAAAAGAAAGTACACCGATCAGTTTTGGAGAGTGATGAAAAATGTAGAAACACACGGTGATGCCAAATGTTACCTTCAAAGGTGTAAGCATTTGACGACATATCAAGTCTGATATAGACAACAGTCACCATTAAATGTCAACGGGGTCGTTCTCAAACAGTATTAATGGTAAATTGCTTATGACCAAAAACTATCTCGGTATACTTTCTTTTGATCGTCAGTCTACTATTCAGAGAAATATATATGAATGATTCAGTCAGCATTCTAGTTTGAATATCTGCAACGTTGTATCAGTTTATATTGCGCAGTGATAATATGGTGTAGTATTATCATCTATACTGACGAGCAAAAGAAACGTTACCAAGATGTTGAGAGACTGCTGCATAAATGCACACATACGTTGAACATGTAAAAAGTGATCCCTTTCAAGATCAGGAAGTTTTATCAATGACAGAATGTCTATCCAAGTCCAAACACCCTTTTGATCAACTATCACATAAAGACGTTAGGAGAAATAATTGAAATCATGTGGTATCGTTTCTTTTGCACGTCAGTATATGTCATTCGACTTTCTACATACAGTCAGCCCCCGTTAATCCGACACCCGTTAATCCGATACCCTCGCAATCCGATACATATTTTAGGGAACAATTTCTATTTTTGTACATGAATTTACCTCGTTAATCCTCGTTTGCCTGCAACCGCGCGTGTCGGATTAACGAGGGCTGACTGTAATTATGACAGCCATTTTAATAATAACAGTTGTTCATCTTTTAGCATAAAACAAACTTTGTAATCGTTTGGCAAGTTTATTTAAATTGCTGTATTACAGTTACATGTAGAAAGCGAATTTGTTTATCTTGCCCCAGGCATTTGCATTTCACCATCAATTATAAGACCGCTACGAGAGGTTGGTTTTGTTATGTGAAACCTTATATTTGCAATCGTATGCAAGTTAATAAGCGTGTTCATGGAAATGTGGTGTACATTTCGTACTTGTCCTGGGTGAGCAGACTAAGTAGAGCTATTGATGTATCAGTAGATCAGAGGACCAAAGTATGCAGTCAAGGAGTAGCACGAGATCTTTGGACCAAGACCCGACGCGGATCCAAGTGGGGAGACGCCCAGCGGAGGATCCAGCGATGTCAAAACATGTCTACGCAAACACAACAAGTTATAATCGATATTTTATTGAAATATGATAGTACCCTTTCCCTCGTTTGTGTATGGAAGCTCAAAATGTGCTAACTATAGACCAATGAAATGTCACATAACTAAACAAGAGGATGTTAGTGAGCGAAGTATCTTTTGACATATAAACACACCAGTTGGTCAAAATGTTATGTAACACATTAATATACTGACGTCCAAAAAAAAGTATACCAAATGATTTCAATTATTTTCCTTTACGTCTTTATGCCACAGTTGGTCAAAAGGATGCTTGGATTTCGGTGAGTGTAATTTGATTGACATCATCTCATATTGATTGACCTTCCAAGTCTCTTGTATATCCAACGCATTTGTGAATTTATTCAGTAGTCTCTCAAAATCTTGGTATACTTTCTTTTGGACGTTAGTTATATATAAAATGTCAAAAATGTCATTAAATATCCGGTCTAATCATATACGGAGAAATAGCCTGAAAGTGAAGTGTCACTTAATTAAATACATAACCCTCGCGTCTCTACTCAGATATAATATCATCTGGTGACGAAGCTTGTCAACTAACGTATCGCTTAATAAACGGACACGTACCCGTGTTACGAAAAGCTGTCTTGTTCGAGTTGAGAGATAGGCTCCATAAAATACAGCATTATTAGTTATATATGAGATTACATTTCCTTGACAAGTACATTGTAGCTATGCTACTACTGTTTTGGGTTGAACCACGTCCGGGATTCGAACCCGCACCCTCCGGGTCAGGCACGCTTCGACAGCACGTAAGATCAGCTATGTAGACCACTCAGTCAGCGAGACTTCCATAACAGCCGCCATAGATAGGAGAAATCTGCTGAGCAAAATTTCATTCGTGGTACTTTGCATTCGTGTGTGGCAAATTTACGTAAGAATCATTTCATTCGTGCACTGTTTTGCAAGTATCGAGCGAGTATATTGCTTACGTGTTTTACTCGCGTCGCGCACGTGCAACTCGTGCAGCGCGGCTTGTAAAGGACGTAAGCACTTCGCTTTTGTTTGCCACACACACAAGGAATATTACATTCGGAGCAGTTTGCTTACAGCACTTTGCTTTCGTTTGCCACACACGGAAGGAGTATGTCGTTCGTGCCAAAAATCATGAAACACGCTTGATACTTGCGAAAAATACACGAATTAAAAATTCGTACGTAATCTTACACGAAACAGTTTAAGCAAAGTGCCACGAATGAAATTGTGCTCAGCAGATTTCTCCTGTCTGTGGCAGGCATAAAAAAAACAAGTTCAGCAACCGAGTTTACTGGTTAGTCTACATTTAGTGCCCTCCTGCCATTATGGAGTGAAGTGGAGAAAAGTTGTGGATTGTAGATGGTTCCAATGATATGGATAATAATGTGCAGCGCTTTGAGCAAGCACCTAGTGCATGGACATATAAGAGGTCATTATTATATTACATGTATTATTATTATTATTAATGTGTCAACTATATCTGGATTATCTGCTCACATAAAACCTGATAAAGTGTTGACCTCTTCATAGATGTCTACTGCAATAAAGCTTGATAATGTGTCAGCTATATCTGACATGTCTATTTAAATAAAGCCAGCTAAAAAAGGTCGACCCTTTCATGAATATCTGCTGAATTAATCAATTGAAGCTTGATAAAATGTCGACCATTTCATAAACATCTACTAAAATAACGTTTGATAATGCCTCGATCCATTCACGAACATCTAGCCTGACAAAGTGTCGACTATGCTTAGCTTATCTTCTAAAAACAAGCTTGATAAAGTGTTGACCTTTTCACGAACGTCCACAAGAATAAGGCTTGATAAAGTGTCGACACTTTCACGAATGTCTACAGAAGCAAAGCTTGATAAACTGTTGAAGATGTCGCTTGAATACTAAAATAACGCTTGATAAAATGGCGAACCTTTTGTCTTCCAAACAAAAGCTTGATAAAGTGTCGACATTTTCACGAATGTCTACTAAAATAAAACTTGATAAAGTGTCGACCGTTTCACGAATGTCTTCTAAAATAATATTTAATAAAGCGCGGTCCTTTCAGAAATGTCTATTGAAATTAAGCCTGATCAAGTGTCGATTGTGCTTGGCCTGTCTTAGAAAAAAAGCTCGATAAAGTGTTGACATTTTGACGAACGTCTACTAAAATAAAGCTTGATAAAATGTCGACAAATGCTTGTCTTTTCTTATGCAGTCAAGCTTGATAAAGTGTCAATCCTTTCACTTACGTCTGCTAAATTAATGCCCGATAAAGTGTCGATCCTTTCTCGAATGTCTACTAAAATAATGATTGATAAAGTGTCGACTCTTTCACACATGTCTACAGAAATAAAGTTAAGCTTGCTAAAGTGTCGACGAATACTAGAATTTCGATTTTATGATAGACTGGACATCTTTACCTTAGAAGACATTCGTGAATCTACTGAGATTTCTGCTTGTTGCGAAGATTTCCTCCTCGATGTTACTACATGTAGGTGCTTCCAAAAGACGGTCCAGTCACACTCGATCACTGGAGTAAGTGAAAATATTTTTGTTAACATTATATCGCCATCAATTGGCTATGTGACATGTCAATCTGAGCAGGATGTTTATGCCTTTCCGTTTCGTGGCTGATCAAACAACGAAATCTGGTACTGTCCCCCTTTAGATATATTTAAAGAGGGAAACAAATATGAGAGAGAGAGGTAGAGGGGATAGACAAAGAGTAATACGGAGATCTTTCATGGACATTGGGAAGGAAGTTAAATGAAACTAAGTAAATAACTAAAAAAAACATATGAAGCCACTAGTTGGCAGGTTAGCCAGATATTGAACAGTAGACAGTGAAAGTTGGGGGGGGGGGGGGGGAAGAAGACATTGATAACGTGAAGCTGACGCAGCACAAACATCCGCCATTAGTGGAGATGCGCATCTGCGTTGTTTTTTTCCAGACCTGTCTATAATGTATGACGTTAATCAGGAAACTTGCCGTTAACCATGTTATCGTGTGACAGGTGACGAAACTACTGTCTCTCCCAGTAATTACTAACCAGGGAGGAATATGACACCGGTTAAAGTTAGCATTGCCAAGCTACTTCAGGAAGCCTGCTACTGTTTAGAGAAAGTTTTGTCACTGTTGAGCAGAGTAACACGTCATATTTGAGGGTTAAAGCTGTAGGTAAATGTCAGCAGTTTGTTCGCAGTGCAGCTAATGTCATACCGAAATACCGGAATCGATACAAGGAACTAGAAGATAAACTGACTGCTAACACAGGAAAACGACATTGTGGTCCTCAAGTCTTTAGCGAGAGACGTCAGACGGATACAGCAACTGATGGGGCTTCATAATAATAACAATAGTAGTAATAATAATAATAATGTATACACTTATTTATACACCTATTTGTGCACATGGCGCTACACTTCACCAGGAGATATAGGAGTTGTGTTAGGCCTGTCAATTATAGTGAACAATTAACAGATGTGGTTGAAGGTGAGATTTCAAAATGTCCAGGCTTGAGGTTTTATGTGAAGGGGCAGATAATCCAAAGTTCCGGTACAGTGTGGTAAAAAGCTCTGTAGCCATAACATTAAATCTAAAGTTTGGGACTGCCAGAAGATGTTGATGCTGGGATCTGAGTTACCATTCAGGAGCATAGAATGTTATTACATGTATATGAAAGAACGTATGAAAGAGCATATTAGGTCAGGGTTTAAGGTCCATGCAAACATGTGTCTGTATGATGAAATCATACGAAGTTAGTATTGTAACAATGACCTAAAAGACACCAGTTATGTATTTATGATCTTACTCGTTATGCGAATAAGATTACAATAGCACATATTAATTGAGAACGTCTTGCGTGGTATAAATCAGTGCATGACTGAATTCAAATTCTAAATAAGATTTTATAAAATTAATGTGGTTGCCTTAAATGTCTGATAAGCCACATATTCAGTCTATGCTGACAGGTGTTTGGTGTTGCCGGCGAGTTCGAATCCCTCATAGGTTACGGTTGGTTTTCTATCATGTAGCTCCGAATATTGCTTTATTGGTGAAATAAATATGCCGATAACAAAATTTATCACTCACGTGTTTTGTTTTATTTCCGTCAATCTAAATGGATGACAAATAAGAATAAAGAAGATGTTTACCAGTACATTCAATGCCATCTGTAGTCCAACTCATTTGCTTTTGTAGCCAGTATACTCACGTGCTAAGTTCTTATAAATCAGTTGCCATCTCATGTGGGCCTTTAGTTTCAAGGGAAGGTCAAAAACTTATTTTACGAGCGTTTCGATTACTGCGAAACCGAGATTCGTTTCAATATTGCAGAAGTATACTCAGCCCAGCTATAGTGAAGGGTCACTCATTAGAACAGGCACAACATGGTGTTATTGAAGCTATGGTATTTGCAACAGTTAGATTAAATATTCATACTGATTGATAATACACGATGCTTGATTATTGACATTTTATGTGGTGACTTGATGAAAACAAAAGCAAAATGCGTACTTGCAAACTGACTAGAAATGTGAAAACAAATCCACATAAACGAGATTAAAAAACCAGCGCACGAACGCAGCCTTGTTATCATGAAACTGCACATTTCCTGTTTCAAAAAACAAATATTCATTAGAAAAACATGTTTACCCATCATTATTGCTTTGGACAACCAACACCGACCCTCCTATAGTTGGGCTGGGAATATGTTCCCTGCAATGGAGTCCGAACTTATAGCTCCTTCAACAAAAATAGAAAATGTTTAAAGTGGAATGAAGATAATGACGCTTCCCCATCATGAGATTTATATGAATGGCAAAGACGTGTACATGCCACATGGCAGTGAAATACACTTGATCACATGACCGGAAATTGGCGATTGTGTGAACGACCTAAATCCGCCAATCAAAGTTATCCCGGTTATCACGTGATTTAGAGGCATTGTTTCCCTTCCTCTTTCTGCTATTGCTGTGTTACAATATCATACTGAAAGCTGACTGCTGTCGATAGAATATAGACTCATGTGCATTACACATTCTCGGTCGGTTTCATTTGCAATTACCATTGCAATAAATAATTGTTAATCTACAGTTTCTTTATTTGAGACATGGCGACCTGACTCACCACTCAGAACAGGCATCGAATTGAAAACGACTAATAAGTTTACTGTATAGGGAATACTGTGGTACTAAGGAAATGGAAATTAGTATTTACAAAAGTCAAACTTAAATGCGCATCCACTATAAGTGAGATTATTAGAGTCGGTAAACACACATGTATTAGTCTAAAGTTTGTTATTCCACATGTTGACATTGAACCGACGATTTCAGTTTCCAGTTAGCAGAGCCAGTTAATTAGATTTGCGGATACTTGACTTTGTATTTATCTACTTGTACAGTTTCCTTACTGACATCCGGGCTTCTAACTCTCATACCCGTCGACCCGCCCCTATCCGGCAGACCATTTCAAATCTCTGTCTGTACAGCGACTCTTGGCGTGTTTTCAGGATTCGCTCGCGTGTGTGTGTGCGTGTTTTAGGCAACGATGAAGGTGACGGAATTACTTTGGTCGTCAGTGGTATTGCTGTTCGTCATTGACAATTATTCTGACGGTGAGTAGACCGAGATGTATTATGTACATTTTTTCTTTCTATAAAATGATTTGTGATCTCTCCGTGACATAGAGTTCCGACTATTTTTAGACACAGATATGCAATTAGTTTGAACATAAAAACTGGCAGAAGCTTTGCTGCTATGTCACTAATTGATAATAGTTAATGTAGCATTAACTAAATCATCCTGTATTATTCTTCAGCACTGCTATGTCTGTCAATGAGTATTTTGATAACTGTAAGAGCTGTAGGTTGCACATTTCCATCTAAAGCGTTTTCTTTAGCTATAGTATTTCCAAAGCATAAACGTTTTGGAATACGGTCTGAATAAGGTGACTATGTGGTATGTGTACCTTTAGTCGTTCACTTTCGGTTAGATTGGTACAGATATGATACGTCTACATGAGTACGTTTTATTTCCAGTCAATGTTTTAGACTTGATACGTCTACATGATTATGTTACTTTTTTAGTTTATTATTATAGATATGATACGTCCGCATGAGTATATTTTGGCCTTAGTCAGTGTTACAAATATGAAACGTCTTCATGACAATGTGTTTAATCAGTATTAAAGATATGATACATTCACATGAACTCGTATGTTTTAGATTCAGTCCGTGTAACAAATATGAAACGTCTTCATGACTATGTGTTTAGTCAGTATTATAGATATGATACATTCACATGAGTATGTTTTAGCTTCAGTCAATGTTACGGATACGGTACATCCAAATGACTATGTTTTAATTGCAGGTAGTGTTAGAGATAGTATACGTCATCATGACTATGTTTTACCTGCAGGTAGTGTTAGAGATATGATATGTCCACATGACTATGTTTTACCTGCAGGTAGTGTTAGAGATAGTATACGTCCACATGACTATGTTTTACCTGCAGGTAGTGTTAGAGATATGATATGTCCACATGACTATGTTTTACCTGCAGTTAGTGTTAGAGATATGATATGTCCACATGACTATGTTTTAACTGCAGTTAGTGTTAGAGATAGTATACGTCCACATGACTATGTTTTACCTGCAGTTAGTGTTATAGATATGATACGTCCACATGACTATGTTTACCTGCAGGTAATATATGTATGTTGTACGTTCAGTTAATGATACAGATACGATAAGGCCACACTGTATATTTTACCTTCAGCCAGTCAACGGTACAGATATGATACATCTACATGAGTATCAGTCATTCACGACAAAGTGAAAATGATAACATGTGCAAAAGTTCTATGTTTCAGCAATTGACAAGTGTCCGCGGCTGAGTCTGAAGAATGGGCGTGTCAAGGTGAGGGCCAGGGGCAAGATGGCACAGTTCAAGTGCAAGAAACGATATACAAGAGTGGGCCAGAAATTCGCGGTTTGTCTGAGAGGAGGTGACTGGAGCCACCCCGTCCCTAAATGCATAAGTAAGTATATGTAATCAGCCTGTTAATTATCCGAAGTTTCAGCGTTTCAAATGAAAGAATAATATCGGACTTTGCAAAGAAGCAAGTTGTGGAATCATCTGTCATAGTTATCCAAAGTTTTATTATTCAAGCTGTAAGTATATTGCTTAGTTTCTAAACATAATTGTCGATATAATCACATGTGTTCACGCATTGCTACAGTCTCACTTGAAAGTAAACCATGAGTGTCCGAAATATCACTCATCCTTAGAAACCATAAGGATACTGCAGTTTGTGGTAAATACATTGTCACTTGTTAACAAAACCTTGCGTTAAGATGCTTCGGTTGTGGGCAGTTTCCTTGTTTCCTTTTGGCGTATATTCGAATTAATTAGTATATCACACTCGTGCACTACCCGCTGCAAGTACTCAAGTAGACTTTTGTCAAGACCCTCATACTGTAATGTTCCTTACATATAAGTAAACTCAGAGGCAGGTTGTTATTCCTAAGACTTTATTGCCTTTCCTAGCTGTGCCGTAGACAGAGCCAAGCAGAGATGGCTATGTTAGAGTGAGATGTTCAGTTTTCTATGTCTTGACTCAGGATCTTGACAAAGCTCTAATACTCAAGTTGCCGTCATTGAAACTAGCTACACGAGAGTCATTACTGGTGTAATGTGCATAAGCAAGATGTGAACCGTCACGGAGTCACTAACGGATGCAGCAATGGCTGAAGTTAAATTTGTGAAAATCCTGTTATGGCATTGTATTTTCAGAAGGACTTGAGGGCATCCTGTCATCACATTGTATTCTATGTAAGACTTATGCATATCCTGTTATGGCACTGCATTATGTGCAAAACTCATGGATATCCTGCTGATGCCTAGCCTTGTACTGACAGTGTACTATGTGACAGAGGAGTCTTGTATTGACAGGGTACTATGTGACAGATGAGTCTTGTATTGACAGTTTGTTATGTGACAGACGAGTCTTGTACTGACAGTGTATTGTGTGACAGACGAGTCTTGTACTGACACTATATTATGTAGCAGACGAGTTTTGTACTGGCAGTGTATTGTGTGACAGACGAGTCTTTTATTGACAGTGTATTCTATGATAGACGAGTCTTATTCTGAAACTATTTTATGTGGCAGACGAGTCTTATACTGACACAATATTATGTGGCAGACGAGTTTTGTACTGACACTATATTATGTGACAGACAAGTCTTGTACTGACACTATATTATGTGGCAGACGACTCTTATACTGACACAATATTATGTGGCAGACGAGTCTTGTACTGACATTATGCTATGTGACAGACGAGTCTGATATTGACACTATATTTTGTGCAAACCTAGTCTTGTTGTTATGACAGTATATTATGTGCAAGACGTGACGCGTTATAAAACTATAATATGTGCTAGACTGGCCTTGTTATCACACTGTGTTATGTGCAGAACTAGTTTGTTCTGGAACTGTATTGTGTCCAAGACTACTCTTGTTATGACAATAAATTGTGTGCAAGACGACTCTTCATATGACCATGTAATGTGTGCAAGACCGAATCTTGTTCTTGTTATGACACTGTATGATGTACACGTTTGGTCTTGTTATAACATTTCATTATGTGGAAGAGTAATCTTGATATGACAGTGTATTATGTGCAAGACGAGTCTTGTTATGACAATAAATTGTGTGCAAGTTTGGTCTTGCTATGATATGGTATTGTGTGCTAGACGCTGTTTCATGTGCAAGATTGGTCGTGTTATAACACTGGATTGCACTTAACTGTATGAAACGATGTTATGGTCTTAGTCGTGTTATGACACTGTATTGTGTAAACGTTTGGTTTTGTTATTGCATTCCATTATGTGCAAGACGAGACTTGTTATGACAATGAATTGTGTACAAGTTTGGTCTTGTTGTGAAATTGTGTTATGAACCAGATTGGTCATGTTATGACACTGGATTGCACTTAACTGTTCTTTGGCTTGAGGTTGTCAACGCATCGGCGCGTTCTGACATTGCATTATGTGCAAGATTAACCTTGTTATGACATTGTATTGTGTGTAAGGCACTGTTTTATGTACATGATTATCTGTCTTTCAGGTCGTGGTTGTCAACGCGTCGGCACCCTGCCTGGAGTCGAGGTGACAGAAACCTACAATGGGGCCATGTTGAAGTTTCAGTGTCCACCTGGAACCAAGCGCAATGGTCAGGAGATTATCACCTGTGATGGGAAAACGTGGAGCGATTCTCCACCAACCTGTGAAAGTAAGAATAGATCTTACCAATATTGAATCTGATTAAGTCTAAAGCTTTTTTTCTTTTTCAATCCCGTTTACTGTCACTTGTGAGAGAAACTCTTTCTTAATTTTAATCATCCTCATCCCAACTTGTCAAAGTATGGCTTGCCTAAGTTTTAACAACGGTATCTGGCACCTGTAAAAGTAATACTTTCCTAAATCTAATCACGACCGTCTGGCACTTATTAAAGTACATTCTGTCCTGGATCTATAATCACTATCATCGCTAACCTGTGAAAGTATGTTTTCCTGAATCTAATCACCATCAACTCCCACCTGTGAAAGTATTTCTTTCCTGAATCTATGTTCACTATCATCTCTCACCTGTGAAAGTATTTCTTTCCTGAATCTATGTTCACTATCATCTTCCACCTGCGAAAGTATTTCTTTCCTGAATCTATGTTCACTATCATCTCTCACCTGTGAAAGTATTTCTTTCCTGAATCTAATCGCCATCAACTCCCAACTGTGAAAGCATTTATTTGCTGAATCTATGTTCACCATCGTCTCTCACCTGTGAAAGTATTTCTTTCCTGTATCTATGTTCACCATCGTCTCTCACCTGTGAAAGTATTTCTTTGCTGAATCTATGTTCACCATCAACTTCCACCTGTGAAAGTATTTCTTTCCTGAATCTATGTTCACCATCAACTTCCACCTGTGAAAGTATTTCTTTCCTGAATCTATTCACCATCATCTCCCACTTGGGAAAGTATTTCATTCCTGAATTTATGTTCACCGTCAACTCTCAAATGGGAGAGTATTTCTTTCCTGAATCTACATGTTAGTTCACCATCATCTCTCACCTGGGAAAGAATTTCTTTCCTGAATCTATTCACCATCATCTCTCACCTGGGAAAGTATTTCTTTCCTGAATCTATGTTCACCATCATCTCTCACCTGGGAAAGTATTTCATTTCTGAATCTATGTTCACCATTATCTCTGACCTGGGAAAGTATTCCTTTCCTGAATCTTATCACCATCAACTTTCACCTGTGAAAGTATTTCTTTCCTGAATCTATGTTCACCATCATCTCTCACCTGATATATTTCATTCCTGAATCTATGAATCTCTCTTTTAAAATAGAAAGAGGTTGCCGACAGGGGGATCCAATAGCTCCATATCTTTTCCTTTTGAGTGTAGAAATCTTAGGAATAATGATTCGAAATAATAACAAGATTAAGGGTATAAAACTAGGGGATACTGAATACATATTGTCTCAGTTTGCTGACGACACAACTCTTTCAATGGATGGCTCAGAAAAATGCCTCTACGCTGTTTTAAATACCTTACAAACTTTTACTCGCTTTTCCGGTTTGAAAGTAAATGCTGATAAAACTAAACTAATATGGATTGGTTCCAAAAAGCGATCTAGATACAAGCTATGTAATGAATACAAATACGATTGGACACAAACAGAATTTAGTTTGTTAGGAATAACATTTGATGTAGATCTAGAAAACATGACTGAAAAAAATTACAACCAAAAGTTTTTATCAATTGAACAGGAAATGAATATATGGTCTGCAAGATCATTGACTCCGTATGGCCGGAACACGGTTTTAAAATCACTTCTTCTGTCAAAATTAAACCATTTATTTGCTGTGCTTCCACAACCATCTCAAAATATTGTTCAAAAATTTCAAAAGCGCATTCACAACTTTATATGGAACAACAAACCTGACAAAGTAAAACGCAATGTTACGATGCTTAACCCTGAACATGGAGGAATTAAAGTTCCTAATTTAAAAGATATTATAGCTGCACAAAAATTAAAATGGATAAGTAGACTTACGGTTGAAAATACGAAATGGACTAAACCTATAATGGCACAATTAAAGTGCCATGAACTGTTGTGGCTATCAGACAGCGAACACGTCTCGACATCCATAGTGCCAACATTAAGAAATGTGTTTTGGAAAGAGGTATTTATGGATTGGTCCCACTATCTCGATACAATTAAATCTAACAACCTAAACGAATTTGATTTACTATCACAATGTCTATGGCATAATAATGATATTAAAATTGATAACAAACCAATATTTTATAAAACTTGGTACAAAAAAGGAATAGTTTTTATTAATGATTTGCTAAATGCCAACGGCCAACTCCTAGACTTTGATAACTTCAAATCAAAATTTTCGATCCAATCTGACTTTTTGACTTACCAGAGTGTAAAATCAGCAATCAGATCACACCTTAATAAAATGGGCATACGAAACTTCACTAAACCTCTACCCGAACCGATATACCCATTTAACTTGTTGCATATTAGATCTGCAGACAAAAGTATATATCAGTTTTAATACCTGACACAATGTTAATTTGAATACGATCATATGGCAACATAAAACAATGCAGTTTCCGACTGTGTATACGGGTTTTTTTTGCATGCACATGTATGTCCTTATCACAGTCGAAGTGGATCTAAATTGATGACAGAATACTATAAAATAATAGGTAAAACGTGCTGACTGTTTAATGGATTGTTTCGGCATAGATCCGTATGCCCTGATCACCGTTGATGTAAGTTGATAACATAACACTACAAATTCATTGATGACAACCTATGTGCGCTTTGAGTATAATGTTCTTGTCGAAATAAATATGCGCTAAACAAGTTATCCATGTTCCGCCTTTTTCTTCTTACATGGATCCTGAAAAATGATCTATGCCGAAATGTCGTGTATGTAAAAAATAATTCTACCACGATCAGCTGTTGTGTGAGCAATTTGATTGGTTAATAAAAGGTATCAAATCAGCATAATACCCTCATTTGAGAATGAACCTAATCACATGAGGTGCGCATGGAATCGTTGTCTTTGACAGGAATGTAAACACACATGACGTCGAAAACACAACATTTATGATTTTGTAAAATTAAAATGACACCATCTCAGGAAAAATAATACGGTTAACGAACATATCTCCGGGCTCTACTTACCTTTTTCAGCAACAGTGCTTACATTTATTAACCCACATTTAACGCAATACAAAATAGTCATCGACGTTTAAGCTGAGACGATCACTGCACACTGCACACTGCAGTCTTCAATTGCTTAATTCAACGAGAGGGAAAATATT
>JAUELE010161774.1:0-23015 GCA_031471655.1 Diodora aspera
TCAACTATGGCATAAAGACGTAAGGGAAAATAATTGAAATCATTTGGTATACTTTCTTTTGGACGTCAGTATAGTTTTGGTTTATGAGAGTTTTGAGTTGTGACGGTTTGGTTGTGACGATGTTGACTGATGACAGTTTCGGTGGTGAAGGCTTTGACTGGTGGCAGTGTCGATGGTAATCTTTACATTAGGCGTGGAAGCAAATGCAAGGGGTGTCTCTCTCATGTTTTGGCACACAATGACGTTTTGTTGAATTTTAATGAGCGAACTTTCTCTGTTTGCTTTTTCAGAACCCAAAAGCCAGGATAGCCCTTCTAAGAAAAAAATCCCCACCCCACCCCCCTCGTCGAAGGTTTCACACCTGCCTTGCTCACATTGTGGCCCCATTCAAATTGCTGGATTTGCCCATGTTACTAGAAGACGCTTTCAGCTCATTTAGTCCGACGGTTAATAAAGACAGCTATTTCACGTATGATCAACCAGCGTTCGTGATCGTCTGTAATTGTTACTCTCAAACACGACACAGAATGTAGATGAGTTGGGCTGCAGTCCATTTTTCCATCTTTGAACTTTCGCAGAAAAACGTACTGATCACAAAAATCATTGTTACGTCTCGTAGATAAACTGTATTCCAAAATAGCATCTTCAACAGCATCTCTTTTCGGCGGTCCCTTTGTACCTGTGTCGATAACGATTCGAGTTATGTCTTGCGGTTTATCAAACTTTATCAATATGGTGTCGCCTGCTTTCGGAGACTTTCCCCAGAAAAACTGCCATCCTGAGGAATTGTTGTAAGCATGCTGTATCACATGGTCTCCAAAAGTTTGGATAGCCGTTTCCAACCTGGCACTGGGATTATCTCCCTTATATACTTTCTGTTCACCTTCAAAGTAAACATCCACCGTGTCACGTGTTTGGTTACGTAAGGACGAATGATATCCCATGTGTTTGAACAGAGTCGGGACTCTCATAAAACGTTTAGATTGCAGCATAATTGTCAAAAAATGCAGCAGCAAAAAATCACAAGGCTGTTCATTATAATACATACGAAGTAACGCAGCAAGTTTCGGAAGATCTGAATTTTTGTACAATTTTCCTATAAAACCGTGAGGCGAGAAGTCCAACATACTCCAGTTCAGTTGTTGTTCGTTTATGAAGGATTTCATCTTTTGTAAATACCCCGGAGCTGCTAACACATCGTCTTCCAATTGAAGATAATATTCGGACAGAGTCTCACAGTAGTGCATAAGAAACGCATAATCTAAATTTTGTTTAGACCGCCATTTAATCCTATCCATGGGATCCCCGAAGGTTCTTTTAAGTGATGTCATAGACGGGTAATACTCCTTTGGTGCAGTTATCACCTGAATGAATCCACTTTGTAAATGTTCTCCAAACAACTTGCCCAGCTGGTGCTGAGTCTCAAGAATATAGGATTCATTCAGAGAGTTCAATGAGATGACAACCACCGAGTTCAAACGCTCGACTTCCGTGCTGCCATTCACAAGAGAATGGACGGTCTGGTAGAGATACGTTGCATCTTTTCTCGGAACTGTGGGAAGTCCAATGGTAAATATTCCTGAAACACCAACAGAAAAGTTGCGTAAAAATATAACTGCAAAAATCATTCTTTTTCATGTAAACGTATTTAGTTTCCCTTTCTCATATTGGTAGGTTCGGGGCATTTCCTTTAGCCGAATATCCTATTAATCCGAAAATACAGTGTTTGCAAACTCGCAATGTTCATTCTAAAAGTAACACAGGTATGTACATTAAAACGGTGTTTCAGTGCATTCACGTTTGCGCAGTTTGTGTCGGACTAACGGACACGTCCAGCGAGTTCTACCACTGCCACTGTCTATTGCAGGAAATAAAAACGACGTCCGCACAACCATGAGCTGTGGGGTTTGATTAATGAAACCAGCGTGCAAGGACTGCAACTCATGATGCCAAGTGTGAAATTAGAGCGAACGCAATGACAGTCTATCACACGACATGGCCTCGGACCACAGTTAGCTCCCCTGACGTTCAATAAGAACCGGATATTTACATTGACAACAGGGCGCTCATTGTGCTGCCTGCTCGTTATAAGTTTAAATTTGAATATCTAGCTAGTTCTGGATTTTTTTTACAGGTAATACTTTGAAGTGTGACATAGAATTATATTAGTTTTATTGTGTGGCAAGTGAAGCCGTCAGAGGGCTGTGAACTTTGGTGAAATTTGTTGCAGTTCATATGAAATAATGTCTTCTCACTAGGTAATGCCTTCATGCGCATTTTGCCGGAAAACGAGCCGGTCACGGTCAGTAACAAATACCATTTTCTCACTTCTCACTTATGAATGCACCCTCTATGTGATTGTTTACAGTGTTCCGGTCCGGCAATGTTGTGTAACATTGTACAGAGCTCTACATTTGGCCCTTCTAATGATAAATAAAGAACAACATTAATTGTGGTCCGGTGCCATATAGTTCTGGGAAGTCATCCGTTGTTGACATTTGGAACACCAAGAGTTCTTTGCCCTTGCTTCATCGCATCTTGTACACGAAAGGGTGGCTGCCACTGTGGACTAGTTTCCAATCGGAAATGTGCCAGAGTGAATGCCCTTGTCATGAACGTGGGGGTCTCCATGACAACGAAGGGATGTAGATGCCTTATCAACAAAAATGAATGTTTTAACAAACATTATTTCGAAAGAGTTGCTAATACGTGCAGTTTCAAAACAATCTTTAATCTATTAATTAAGTAAATTTTGTGAGAGGCGGGTTGTTTGCTAGGCATTGCTACATTGTATCTCGGACTCTTTTGAGTTTCTAATGATCATCCCAAAAGTGACAATATATTTTGATTATTAGCCCTGTTTGAGAACCGATCTAGCGCACCATACTATCATTACCAGTAACACCATAAGTTGTATGAACCCGCATAGGGTTCTCTAAAATAAAATAAAATACTTCGATCAAATGCATGAACTTATTGTGTGTCCGCAAGACAAGGATCCATGGGTCACATACATATACGTACTCGCTCTCGCTCGCTCTCTCTCATACACACGCGCGCGCACACACACCAGTGCCGTAGCACCAATGGGGGCAGAGGGAGTCACGTGCTCCCCCCCCCCAATTTTTTCCACATAGAAAAAAATAAAATTGATATTTTTGAAGTCTAAAGTCAAAACAACGTTAAACTTTATAACACCAAACCAAAGCAGAGAAAAGATAAATAAAAAGCTACAGATTAAGCATGGGTAGGATCTATATATGTACATCTTTCAGATGAAAATCTAGGCCTACTGCTGTAATAAGATACGAAAACACAGGCCTAATATAGTTTCAGGTCAGCGTTATCTAAAAATAACATGTTCATGTAGATGATATTTTAACCTTCTCATTAATAACAGTTAGATAGTTGTGGTTTTAAACTATTTAACTTGAACCTTACAACACATTTATTTTGCTTGAAAAGAGCAAGCTTTCCTGTCTAGGTAGTAGTCTAAATCACAATGTATGGTCGCCCGCCACTTTGTGCCCTCCCAGTTTTTTAGTGCGTGCTACGGCCCTGTACACACACACATGCACCCAATAAGGTATGTTGTCCATTATTTGTTTTCCTTTTTACAGTTAATAGTATTTCATCAAAAATGACAATAACTTGAAAAATAGAATTAAAAAAGTACCTCGAGTTGCTTGTGGTTTTCCGCTGACAAGGACCGCTTTTCCCCAATGTATAACGTTATCCTGAGCAGTCTCTTCCGGAATAATAAAAACCTAAAAATCAAAGGATGCAAACACTTACAGGATACCGTATATCACAAGTCTAGAACCTGTAAAACACACTCTCATTTATTGTACGTATGGATTCAGAAAATTACCTATTACATTAAATTATTTTGATAACGTGAGTGTCAAAACGTTTCAAATGACCCCGTGGTGTGAGTGACTTGTCTCCAGCAACCCATACTTGTCGTACAAGGAAACTTAAATAGGGATCTGTTACTTTCACGTTTTTTCTATCGCTTGCCAAATTGTTGGTGTATGCCTTCCGCATTGCATCGCGTAAGACATCAACTTAGCAACGTTCCCGTGGCTGTTGCATTGAGTAAAATGTTTGACAGTCACTCGATATTAATCACTGGGTTATCAACCCACGCTATCACATCGTCGGATTTACGGATCAGTCAAAGTCAGCAGATAGTGGCGTACATAGAGGATTCGTAACATGATTCGTAACACTCGTGTTTTTGAATATGTAAAATATCAACCGAGTCTAGCTTGTCGAGCCTTGGTGAGTCAAATACCGATTATCTTAGACGAGGTTGATATTTTACTTGTTCAAAAACACGAGTGACGAATTCTATTTATCATATAACGTCTCATTTGTCTTTTTATTGCTTAATTTTTAAAGATCGATTTTGACAATTCACAAACAAACGCGCATTAATATGTGAATAGGCTCAATCGTAAGGATCACTTCTCCCGAGAAAGACCCCGTATTGTTTTTGCATGTGATAAATCCTCTATCTATGAACTACAGATATAACGGTGCCTGAGCCCTTGTTGTCGACGACAACATTGTCGTCAACATCAAAAGAAGCCATTTTGTAAATATTTGTTCACGTGATCAGATGAAAGTAGTTCCATTTCCGGAAACCTCATTTGCATATATATGCACCCGTGTAATACGTGTGTATAAGTGATGAGCTTATCTAAAGGATATCGCGCATAGTTATATGATACATGGAACAGCCTGTCATGCACAAAACAATTGGTCGTGGATAACATACAACAACGTCAACAATTTACCGATGCTCTCAACAATTCTCCCGATTGTTTGCAAGAGTGTCAATGCATCCGGTCTGCACTCGGCACAACGCCTAGACGTGCCACTATTGGCAATTTCCGTTTCTGTTTCATGCAGCCACATTCGCCTTGTAGCAGACTGCAAGGAGTCTATTTAAAATTAAAAAAATGAACTTGTCTAACTCCGCCACGATAAAGGGGATACAACTTTATGTATTGACGCAAACACTTTTATAATGTCTAATCTACAGTGCACGTGTCTACAGAATGCTCCAAACATATGTCCTGCTTCGGAACGCGTATCCAACTTCAAGTCGCCTTTACAGAGTAGTATTACAGTGTATCAATTTACAGGTTTTCAGGGTCGTATTATTCAAATGCGAGGAATTGACAAGGCAAGGCCCCAGAATAACTTTCGTAACTACTCGTTCAGCAGATGAATACAAAGATCCCATTTTTACCTTCCGGGAGTTTCCTGCGTATTGCCATTGGCTCCCAGACGCTTCACATTCCGAAAATCAATTTTCTTAAAGCACTTTACACAGACTACACTAAAGTGTACCTCTGCTTAGTTGGGTACCAAATAATGATAAGTTTGCTCGCTGCATGTTTTGCAAAAGCGACGTTTTGTGTTATCTCCCTGAAACTACGGAACTTGCTTCCAAAAGTGAGTTTTCGAAGCGTGGGATATCTACGAGAACATGACACAAAGTACTTGTCCAAACTGATGAGTGAGCGTCCAACATATATTTGGAATTTTTAGCATCACTTTTCGATCAGTAGAAACCATTTTAACAACTATCTCCAAGTTCTCCAACTATGAGCAAGTTCTTTGCACGATCGGAGTCCAGCATGATGACTGATGAACAGAAACAGAAAAGACTGGACATTTCCAGGCCGTAGTCAAAGAAAGGCGAAGATAAAAGTTTGCCACCAGTGTGCTTCTGATCCAAGACAATTACGAGTGTGGTCTCAACCATATCAGACAATCTCTATGCGACACTGCTAAAGGTGAGTGCAGAGACGTTTCGGAAGTGTTTTTAACTCACGTAAAAGTGTGATTGAGAAAAATGCATCTGATGTTTATTTGCTGTTTACAATGACCAGTTTACGTTTAAAAGTTATGATTCTTCATGAAGATACGAACAAACAGTTCAATGAAAACTGACATGCAAATAAATGAACTACAAAATATACATGACAGAGATATGTGTCAGCTACTGGAAGCATATGATAACAAATATGAAGAATTTCGACAGTGTGAGGTGGAATTGGGCAAGCTACAAACAAACGAACTGTCTTTGAAGCAGGAAATTGTTTTCCTAAGATATCAACTCAAAATGAGGGAAATAGAACTCCAGGATTTCAAGGAGAAATCTGATCATCTCATCAAAACAATTGACAAAAACGTGCGAGCGGTGGATGGAGAGATGCATGTAATTAACACTAAAGAGAAACTATTGTACTCAGAGACGACAAGGAAAGTAATCTGCCCTCCAAGCAAGTGCCGGTTTTAAACCAATTGGACTCAATCGGGCCCCGCTTCCGCAATAGTGATGCCGGCATTCTTCCAGTACTCCACTGGCGAAAGGGGACATATGGCTGAAAGATTGCCGAGTTCCACAATACATTTATGGCCTCAACTTGGGCCCCGTCAAAGTAGCATCCAATTGGACCTCGCTGTCCATAAAACCGTTCCTGCTTCAATACCCACCCATGATTGCAAAGAAGCCCCAGCGAGACTCACTGATCAAGACCCTTGTCCTGCACAATGTATAACAATGAACAGCTATTCAGAGACAACCCCTACAACAATTAACACTGAGGACAACTGTGTATCAGCAAATAATTTGTACTTAGCTACAAATTTGTACAAAGATTTGTACTTAGCTACGTCAGAGCGGACGAACGTTTTGAAACCGTGAAGGATGCTATATGTGGCTATGGATCTGAACTTGGTGAACAATAAGAAATATTTATAAGTCTGATGAAACACTGGGGAAGCGAACGCAATTCCACGTTTACCATTCGAATAACGGTACCAAGTAAGCAAACAGACACTATCTTCAGTGATGAGTATTTTTGGCCAGAAAACGTAAACTGCCGAGAATGGATACCACGTAACCGCTGGAGCAATACCGACGACATACACAAATGAGTGAGATTAAATACATACTACCGACAACAAATAACGGACCTGATGAAATGATCTTGAATGTGTTATTGCTCTAAATGTCCACAAAATCAATTTCGGGCGTGAAGGTCAATATCTGGTGTGTCCACCATGTTGGGCGACACCTGCACGACGCCTTGACGGCATACTGTTGATTAACCTCCAGATAGTTGCCCGTGGTATTGCCCGCCAGTCCGCCCGAAGAGCTACCCCAAGCTGGGCCAGGTTGACGGGTGCCGAGTCCCTGGCGTACACCCTCCGGCCGAGAACGTCCCACAGATGCTCAATAGGGGACATTTCTGGTGACTTAGCGGGCCAGTCCAATGTCCGTATGCCTTCTCGTCTGAGATAATCGGTGATTACTTGGGCACGATGTGGTCTGGCATTATCATCTTGAAATTCAAAATTCCTGCCCATAATTCTAGCCAGTGGAGCCACAACAGGACGCAAACTTTCGTTCACATATTGCTGACCAGACAAGTGTTCATTAAGGATAACCAGATCCGATCGCCTGTCATGTGTAATACCGGCAAACACCATTACACTACAGCCCCCATACCGATCATGGTCAGTAATTGCCGCTCTGGCATACCGTTCACCGCTATGGCGCCAACAACGTTTTCTGCCATCTCTGAATCGGAGGCAAAACCTTGACTCATCCGAGAACATGGTGTAACGCCACTGGTGCAAAACCCGTCCCTGATGCTGCCTAGCCCACACCAATCTTTGGTACATATGGTGAGCTGTAAGGATGACAACCTTCACAGGCCGCTTTGTTTTCAGACGGGCTTGATAGAGTCGGTTCTTAAAGGTTGATACTGAAATTCGTCGTCCAGTTATTGTACGGAATTCCGTATTGATAGCAGGTGTTGATTTGAACCTATTGCGTAGAGCCATTAAGGTAATGAGACGATCCTGTCTAGGTGTCGTTGATTTTGGTCTACCACGCCCATGTCTTATTGTAACCCCACCCGTTTGATGGTACATGTACTTGTCCCACGGGCGTGAAATTACACTTTTTGATTTACCGCATATTCGGGCAACTTGGCACAGCTAGTGATGTTCCTCCCTCTATCATACCCACAATTCTTCATTTCGTCTTTTCATTCAGATACTGCCTCGGAAGCATTTTTCAGCGTGTGTTCACCTCAATTGCATTGGTGATTGTGAGTTCTCCAATAGGTGGACACAGTTTAGCTTCGATGTGCACGTGCATCACGTGTTGCTCTTGCATCATGTGGAATTCCATTGTGATTGGATGTTGCGTTCAGTTGCACCTCAACGTTAGCTGCATTCAAATTCGTAGTTCCCTTATTTTGTGTCGGTAGTATATAACAAGTTGATTTACTGACACGCCGCGCGTTAAGTCCATGTTTCGGAATAGTCTTCCATTAATAAACTATTCACAAAAGTGGGGGATATTGAAACACAAAATCAAAATATTTGACAGCCGTTTACGTCACACTGACATGCAATGTGGTGGCAAGGTCAGAGGCATTCCGATTGAGACCAACGCATTCCCACATCAGTTCATCAATATCTGAGAACACAGAGTACCCCTAGAGTCACGAGGGTAGGAAAGCAGAAGGTACAAGTGGTCAGTAACGAGTTGCGCCACCATCAGCTGCCAAACAAGCACCGCAGCGACGATACATGCTCATCACGAGTTCCAATCTGTACTTTAGGAATCTGCTGCCATTCATTTTGGACAGTCACGCCCAGTTGTTGAAGATCTCTGGCCCGTGAAGGATATTGCCGTTGCACACATCGTCCAAGCCGCCGCTTATGAAGGGCAATAATTGCCTTTGTAAATTCTCTGAAACTTATACTATGTACTTTATGAGATTTAATAGATTCCCCCGGAAACATCTTTCGAAGTTAACCTGTCGGGACAGCAAAGAATACAAAAGTACAAACACATGTTATTGAATAGGTCAGGTACAAAACGCACATTGTGCAATATTAACTGATATCTTTTAATGTGGATCGATGTCACAGAGTTTCATATCGATAGTGATTTAGAAATATTGCCATCGAGAATCATTACAATAATCAATTAATTTAATACGGCATGCGATAGCATATGTCTCTGGACTAAAATAGCATGTGCACTTTAACTTATTTAAAGCACATCTCCTCCTAAAATACTTAAATTAATAACTGATTTATGACCTGAGTAATGTAGTTACACGCTATATTGAAAGAAGGTATTTTGTATGATTCCTGAGCTCAAGAAGAGGTTCCAGACGTAACCCATACATCACCTGGTAGAAAGATTTACATTTAATCTTTTGATTATGTTTTATTCCCATGATTTTTCCCAAGTAATTTTAACTAATTTACCATAATGTACAGTAATTTTAAGAACTCTTCAGTAATTTTAAATAAATCACTATCAAAAGTAATACATGTACTTGAAATAAGTAAATCTTCTTCTGTGTGGATTTGGGAACCATGCCATCTTGCTGTCAATACCCACAATGGATGGTGCATGTGAAAGTTGACGGATCGTGCTATTCGCATTCTTACTGGAAAGCGCATCTTAGTATAATCGACAAATGCAGTATGTAATCGGAGTGAACATATGCACAACGCATACTTGTGTGTTGTTTTAATGATATGGATATTTCTTTAATATCCGTAACGAATTATTTGTTTAACGGTATAAATAATAAAATGCCAAACTGATCACATCAGGTTAAGACAGCTGTAAGTTATTAATATTATATCTTTAACATGGACAATTATTATTGTCGAACCATTTTAAATATGTGAGATGTTCCCTTCACCAACTCAAAGATGAGACATAAACAACTTAAAAAAGAAGAATAACAAAACACTCATACAGTCTCCCGACATACAAATATAACAATATGTACCAGGGTCAGGTTATGGGCTATGATAAACCAGATTTCAGTTTCTTTCTTGTTAGTTGATCATTGTTTAAATAAAGTTCGATATTTACTTATCGTTAACGTCCTTAACGTGAAGAGCATGTCATGTGTTTCATGACGTGTATATCATTATTGAAGAGGAGATGGATAATTTTAAGGATGAGCGTGCCTAATAAGCATTATTTTTTTAAATGTATGTTCATGTGTTCGTCAATTGATAGTCATTTGTCAGTAACCAGTTTTTGTTCTGCAATGCTTGATTCGTGTTGTAATTGAAGTTTAACTAAGCAACACCGAATCAATTATGTAATTCAGATGTGTTCTGAGTATTGTCCGCAAATACAGATTATCTGTACATTGCGTACCAAAAGTTTCTTCACGTTGTCGAAAATTGATAAACTTTTAGATTCAAGTATTCGATATAACGAAACTAACAATGAAAATGGCCTGAAGGTAGTTTATTCATGAAAAAACATTCAATAATTTGCTGCGATCAAGGCCCTGATTCGTTTGGCAATTAATCACATGAACTAGATCGTAATGATTTAAAAAGACTTGTATGTGTTATTATAATAACCCATTAAATACAAGAAATACAATTTATTACCGAGAATTTGTACAACATCAAGTGGCTTATCTTGATATCCGAAGGAGGTCCAATGAGAGAAGAACAGGTGTCCTATCCAGGCAACCATATGTATCATTGTAGGTCACATGTAAAGCAAAAATAGTAACACAAAGCAGAATCTCATTTGCATATAATCCTTTCGGTATCGACCTATTTTCACCCGAATTCTAAAGAATGTTTGTTTTACAAGCCATAACATATGGAACATGTTTCCAGTATTAGAAAGTGAAGAAACGTTTGGTACGCAGCTGTAGCACTGCCCTCCTGTTCGTTAAGTCGTCGCATCATTTTCAGAAGGGTAGGTGGAACGTTACGGATGCTAATGTGGGCAAGCATGTATAGGCATCCATGCACACACATGTGCACATCAGGAATCGCACGTTCGAGGCAAGCCGTAGTTTTTTTCCAGACCGGCGGCTGGTGTATTCGGGTGCCTATACTTCTCATTTTGGGCAATGTGCACTTAACAGCACTCCACATCATAACACGAGGACACTTGCGTTTATCATATTCGTAAGGCTCACCAAACTCATATGTCATTGCTGGTAATTTGAATGTATTATCCCCTACTTGTTGTAAGCAGTTTCTAGTGAAAGTAGGGCAAGTCAGAACACAATCAACCGCTACAAGTCACTTAAACTGAAAACATTCAATGCGGAAACACTCGCGCTAAGAACACAAATATCAAATGTTGAAGGTATTTCAGCATTGAAAAATGATTGGTAGAGCTTTGCAGACCAGCAGTGCGCCTGTGGTAGTAATATATTCTAATGCAGTGCTCCATTAACGAGGTACAAGAACATATTACGAATCATTTACTCAAACACGTTTTTACCAACTGTTTGAGGGTATGGTGGCGTAGAAGGAGATCACATGACTATTTCAGGATCAGTTTGGAGATGGTATTCTTGTATCAACACAACGACTAAGAATATGAAGAAAAACGGGACAGAGAATATTGGAAAGAGAAGAAAATTCAGATGTCCTTATGTTATATTGCCTCTTCTCTAATTAAAAATAGCTTGCCTTCATTTAAACAAAAACCAAGTCCTACCTCATTAATGATTTTGTTGAGAAGCCTTGTTCTTTTTACAGACACAAGAACGTGAATATCTGGGAATAGTCGTGTGTGGATTTCAAGAAGCATATTGTTCAGCGCAGTGTCATTGTTTATCTCGTAAACCAATAATTCACTCTCTTCAATACGTTGTAGGGAGAACACTGAAAGTAAATAGTTGCAGATGTGAAAGAGGATACCAAACCGGATATCTGGCAGATATTTACTAATTCGGAGTTAACATTATGGGCATGGATGGTTTTATTGAGTATGTGATTTGACTGCCGGCGCCATTCATATTATAGTTCATTCTTTTAGTCCGCGCTCCAGACCAGAAGTTATGCATTTCGTGATTCCCCGTGTTGTGTCTAAATTACATTAAAGTTAAATGCGTGTATTCTTTTTTCTCAAAATAACTGTGGGACCGATAAATATACATGAACATATGTACATACCACGATTGATGCATAAACATATAGCATGTTTATTGCTGTTGCCTACTTTGATACAAATTAAATATTAAATCACTATTAAAAAATAGTTAAAGCGTTCGCAAACTGACTGAGCAATACGTTTGTGTACATCGCTTCGTCCTACTGTATATCAGTTATTGTAAATGCTGTCAACATAACAATCTTGAACAGCTTGCTATGCACACAAGTAATTGTGAATAATCTGCTACAACGTCAAACATTTACTTACGCTCTCAACAATGTTCTCGATAGTTCGAAACATCCAGTCTGCATTCGGGTGTTACATTTTATCCAGCTATCTAGTTATCTCCATGTCGCTACGAGTAATGTGTTTCACGGAGTACGAGGAATCGCTTTGTGATGGTACTGCAATGAGTCTATTTAAAAGTGCTAACTGAATCCTTTTCAATCTGCCAGGATGAAGGAGTTACGACGTTACTTATTGATGCAAACACTTATTATAATGTCTACTCTACAGTATATGCTATATATTTAACATAAGATGCTTAAAACATTGGTACTGCTATGGAACACGTATCCAAAATTAAGTATCTTAAAGGAACATGATCAGAGATGCAGGAACGCCAATCTATGTTCAGAGCTTGTCTTTCTGTTCATCGAGTAATATAATACCGTGCTGTATGTTTTTCCGATTTTTTACGCAAAGATGTCACACTAATTGAGGCGATAAAGAAAAAAGAGTTGCCGTCTTCGTCTAACGCTAAAATAGATTGCGCATTGCATTTGGAAGAATGCAAGCAACTATGGGACTGACTAAAACGGTGCTACGCCATAACGATGACATGCAATTGGACGCAACAGTCACAATTAGACGAAACGGGGATAGATATTTGGTCCAAACGGTGACACGTTTTGGATACAATGGTGACAACCAAATATATATATATATGTATATATATCCATCGGTCATTACACTGAATTGTCCGTAGATTTTCGCCAATGCAAGTTTGGCGTGTCACCGTTTTGGCTTGTCACCGTTTAGCTACTACACATACAACGATGACGTCACAAAAATAGGGATAGTATAGCAATTAATTGTCGCGTTGGAGTAAGTAGACGTTTCGGCGAATAAAATGTAGTTAACCGTCCATTATTTTCATTAGGATTTTGACGTTATTTACCAACTTGAACGGTTTTTTAGTTTTTGTTCAGTATTGGAGATGCAACTATGATCATGTCCCTTTAAAGGAACTAATGAAAGCAAGTGATGTAGGATGAAGATATTTCAGAGGGTAAACATTACACTATTCTGGCACAATAACATGTCAATATTTGACAAATGGTTTAAAAAATACGAAACATTTGAGCTGTTTACATTACCATGCTGTACATGCCTCTCCTGGGTTAGTCATTAATTGCAACTGTTTACAAAATAACTGGTGAGTATTAACAAATCCTGTATCAAGTCCAGATAAGCATCGTGAGTTATCATCCTGATGGTTTCACTGCAGACTTTGAGCTTACTATCAAGATAAACTCTTATCACTCACTACAAACACCCTGCCTTACATGTATGTATACATGTGTTTCAGTCATAAAGTGTAACAAATGTTCTTCTTTTCTCTTTCACTCTTACTGATACTTTTGCATGTGATGTTTTATGAACAAACTGCAGAAAGGACAAATTAATATAAAAAACAAAAATTCTCATAGTACATTTTTATCAGTTCTAAACACATTTATGATTAAAATTTTGCTTTCATTACTGTTTGTTTCAAAATCATTTCAGTTTTAATGGAACTTGGAATGATAAACTTTATTTCACTTGTCCTACACCTTCTAAGCGTGTTCAAGTTTCTATCATGGAAACAATTGTTTTTATTTTGTTTTTGTAAGTCATATCATCATGGGTTGGCTATAGCTGAATTGCCACAGTTGTGGTTTGTTATTACTGAATATTCTATTAATTTTTTTCTATTTTAACTATTGAGTTTGAGGAGAAAATTAATAAGATCATAAATAAACTGCCGAGCAGGCAGATAGTTTTTCTTCCCTCTGAATAGTGTGAAGGCTTTTAACATTTAAGGGATTTTTTTTAATTTGGAAAGAAAGACAGGCATTATAAACTTAACAATTCAATTTTCATATATAGCATAATAAATGTGAAAAAGATGACAGGTTTAGAATAGTGTTGCAAATAATGAAAATACATGTAGTTGTTAATAATGAAAAGCAGCTCACTCCATATTCTACTAAAAATGAAATAGTTGCAAGTTTCTATTTTTAAAATCTAAAATAATGGAATCAAAACATAAAGGGAAAAATTAATACGAAAAAATACATTTGTGGCAATTCAGTTCAGATTCAAAAATCATCTTCATTAAATGATGATTTGAACCACGTTGGGATGTTTTAGGATATCTGAAGCAAGCACTCTACCATGCACCCCAGGGAGTAGACTGCTGTGAATCCATCTTTAGTGAGGGCAATTAACATGAACTAAAACTTCCATCCCATTAGACACTTCCTTCACAGGCAATATGTATATTTTCCTCAGGTTACAGTCATGTGACAAAAGTAATAATTCTCCCGCTCTAAGGGTCACCTCACAAATTACAACAGTGCTTATTATGAACATGTCAATAACACGAATGGGCTACTTATGACTAGGCAATTTATGTAACTCTAATCTTCTTACTGTGTCCCAAGCTCAAAAAGAGCAAGCTAAAGCTGATAAAAGCACACAAATCACTCCCAAAATAATACAAGTTCAAATAAATGACATTTATATTAATTTGATGCACATAGTTATGAAACTTTTACAGTTGTATTCATCTTCAAGACTATTCAATAGAAATTTTATAAAAGTTAAGATAGACTTAAACCATGAATTATAGTCTCTTATATTTTACATATATTGTTTTTTCAAACCCGAAATTAATTCAATATCAACTTCACAAATAGCAATAGCTTTTTAATTGCTTAATGAAGCATTACAATTATTTCACATATTAAGTTGTTATCAATCATTTCATTTTGTAAAATATTATGGAATAAAACTGAATTTTAATACAATTTTTGGTAACTTTTATGTTTTCTTTCTTTTGTACACACGAGTTAATCAATAAATGAAAGTAAGTTTTGCACATACAATAAGAGCTTTCACTTATCTTATTTCTAAACTTATTGTTGAATATCCTCCTAGTCTACGGCATACGCAAAGATCTAACAGGGTATATTTTTTATTAGCAGTTTTGCACTCAGAACAAAAATGATTAGCATTTGGTGCAAATTGATCATCATTTTATCAGCAATTGATTAACATCCATCTGAAATTGATTAGCAATCAGCTGAAATTGACTAGCAAATTGCGATATACGAATCCAACCAAAAAATATGTTGGTAATAAACAAACCTGTCAAATGCGTCATACTTAGATCTATAAATCTACTGCCAACAACGTACAGATTTGGAGTGAGTGCAGCACAAATCCAAGTGAAATTGGCGTGAGTATCAAAGTAAGACATGTACTTACTGAAGTCTCCAGTATAACCAGTACTGCTCTCTTGCTGAGAGGATTTGTATTTTAATATAAGAATACTAAGTCCGTTAGCTGTTGCTGTTTGTAGATGAATGTTCTGCAAGGCCTCGAGGTTTCCTGTTAACCAGTCCTAGCAAGAAAGTGCCAGCTCACATGACTTCTCACCAGCAACTCGACACCTTCCTTACTCTCCGCTGTTAATGTAGATAGCACTTGTAATTGTGTTACTTCATGGAAACCTCATTCTCCACTGCATAATGGTATAAACTGACACGCACCCATGTTTTCTCAGTTCACTCGTCCTCATCATTGACAGTTGTCCATCTAGAGCAGACTGTATGAAATCATAATTGGTAAGCATGCAGAGTAGTGTGTGAGGGGTAGCTATAAAGAGGTATTTTCTCTTGAAACCGACTGTCAGCAATACTTGCTAAGTTGAGGATTTGTTCTCTGGGTTGAACAATAATAAGGTGGGCACCAGCTGACCCTGACAGGATTCAGACTCCTCAGACTGATGCTCCTTTCTCTTGACTATAGGGCTGATACATAGCACTGATCTGTGGGTGAGTGAAGGAGGGAGGGAGTGGGTGAGTTAGAGTAGGTGGATGGATGAGTTAGAAAGTAGGCAAGTGAATGATAAAGTGGTTCAGTGAATGATAAAGTGGGTGAGTGAATAATAAAGAAGGTGAGTGAATGATAAAGTGGGAGAGTGAATGAGAAAATAAGCAAATGATAAAGTGGTTCAGTGAATGATAAAGTGGGTGAGTGAATAATAAAGTGGGTGAGTGAATGGTAAAGTGGGAGAGTGAATGGTAAAGTGGATGAGTGAATGAGAAAGTGGGTGAGTGAATGGTAAAGTGGGTGAGTTAATAATAAAGAGGGTGAGTGAATGATAAAGTGGGAGAGTGAATGGTAAAGTGGATGAGTGAATGAGAAAGTGGGTGAGTGAATGGTAAAGTGGGTGAGTGAATGATAAAGTGGGTGAGTGAATGGTAAAGTGGGTGAGTGAATGGTAAAGTGGGTGAGTGAATGGTAAAGTGGATGAGTGAATGGTAAAGTGGGTGAGTGAATGGTAAAGTGGGTGAGTGAATAAAAAGTGGGTGAGTGAATGAGAAAGTGGATGAGTGAATGGTAAAGTGGATGAGTGAATGGTAAAGTGGGTGAGTGAATGGGAAAGTGGTTGAGTGAATGGGAAAGTGGGTGAGTACATGAGAAAGTGGGTGAGTGAATGAGTGAGTGGATGAGTGAATGAGAAAGTGGGTGAGTGAATGAGAAAGTGGGTGAGTGAATGAGAAAGTGGGTGCGCGAATGAGAAAGTGGGTGAGTGAATGATAAAGTGGTTGAGTGAATGATAAAATGGGTGAGTGAATGGTAAAGTGGGTGAGTGAATAAGAAAGTGGGTGAGTGAATGAGAAAGTGGGTGAGTGAATGAAAAAGTGGGTGAGTGAATGAGAAAATGGGTGAGTGAATGGTAAAGTGGGTGAGTGAATGAAAAAGTGGGTGAGTGAATGGTAAAGTGGGTGAGTGAATGGTAAAGTGGGTGAGTGAATGAGAAAGTGGGTGAGTGAATGAGAAAGTGGGTGAGTGTATGAGAAAGTATGCAAGTGAATGATAAAGTGGTTGAGTGAATGATAAAGTGGGTGAGTGAATGGTAAAGTCAGTGAGTGAATGAGAAAGTGGGTGAGTGAATGAGAAAATAAATGAGTGAATGAGAAGTGAGTTGGTAAGTGAATGAGTGAGTGAGTGGATGGATGAGTGAGAGAGCAAAAGGGTGGGTAGATAAGTGAAGGAGTGGGAGAGCTATTGAGGAGTGAGCAAGTGGGTGGTGGCATGAGTGAGTGGGTGGGTGCGATATTGGTTGAGTGTGTAAATGAGTGAGTTATTTGGTGAATAAGTTATTGGTTGGTTGACTGAATGAGTGAGTGACCTAGTTGATGGGTGGATGGTTGTAAGTACATGGACATACTTGCAGGTGAATGAGTGAGTGAATGAGTAAGCGAGTGACTGGAACAACAAATGATAAAAATGAAAGGAAATTAGGCCTGTCCCTACTGAAAAGAACGTGGTTAAAATGATGTTATAGAAGCACTGGCCCTAATTTCAGCCATTAGCTAACTTAAAGTGATAACGGGTCAATTTCATTTAGATGTAAAACCTGTAATGGAGTTCCCTCATTTATAAATTATTGATAAACTTGTTTCTTTTCCATTAGGTCTCTCTGAGAACCACCAGGCCTTAACAAGAACACTTCACTACTTGATTAGATTCCTGTCTAAAGACAGCTTCTCTTGACACCAACAAGCATGAACCAGTTTAGCACAACATGCAACGTATTCTGCGTAGTCAGAGATGCAACCCAGCTGGCAATAAGCTGATAATGTTTTAATAGCTGCCACCTAGAACGATATTACAGAGGGAATGCTTCCAAAAATATACCCTTGTTTAGATGTACCAGTAACAGCTACAAGGCATAAATTATAACACATGAGAGTCCTTTTTAAAACAGAATTATTTTGTAATCGTGAAATAGAGTATAGTTTTGAATGGAAGTTACATACAAACCAACACACATCATATAACAACATGTAAATGAACCAACCAATATGTTCATTAAATTTTCAAATGATATGTTAATCAGCTCATACTGAAGGCAATCTTTCAGCCGTATCACTAGTGTCACCAAAGCCACGTCTGTGTGAGACTCCAATCTCTGGGTTGAAAGAGAGGTACCCAGACAGGACTGGAACCATGATTGCAAAGGCTGGTAGATCACTGAACTGACACGCTAACCAATGTGCCATCCCATACTCATGTTTTCATTCGACTATAGTATAAACTATTTCAGTCCAATCTTTTGTTATAATTGACTGAACTGTCTGCATTACTAATCATTCACCAAGTGAACCAAGTGGGGACCAAGTGTATGCATTACGCAAGGTCTTCTCCAAGAATGCTTTGTGAATTGACGTCTGTACTCAATCTAAGAACGTACAAGAGCAACATCCTTAAGGGAAATGAAGCCCATTGTTACTGACAGCAGTCACAGTCCAACCCAACTAATACAGACTCATTAATAATGTATTAAGTTGGTGCAGAACTTCTGACACCAAAGTGAGTGAAGGACCTGGGTTAAATACTTCTCAAAATAGGATTAATTCAGCAAAAGTTAATAATGATAAGTCAGTTGATCAGTGTAGTTGATGAAATTTTGCTCTAAAAAAAAAATTAGGCTTCAATGGAAGTGGTAAGTAAGAAATCTTAAACTATTGGAACACACTTTACTACATTGTCATTTTGGACAAAACTTAAATCTCTTGTTACTTTACAGGAAAGTATAGTTTATTTAGAACTGTTGTAATTCTTCTCACAGATGTTAAACACTTCTTGTCCCTGACTGAAACCTCACTGTTGAATATTAAAGTTACTTAAAATGACAACTCGTAAAGAAATGAATAATGAAAATCCTTTTTATGACACCTCTGTTTGATGCATATCAAACAAACGTTTCTTGTTTAGGTTACCAGCTGAGTTGAAACAATGTTTTACATTGCGATGGAAATATTTCAGCCACAACGAATGCGATGTGCAAGGTGCACACCAAGTGCCAAGATTCTTCATAAAAGGAATTAATAGAACGAAAAGTGAAAGCAAAAGATTCCCATTTTTGAGGCCAAATAGTTCACAAAAATAGTTTGATAGAAAGCAAAATCTCTCATTTTATTTGCCTTGTACAAGCATCAGGCTACTGGGGTCTAATTCTTTCTAAGTGACATTTGCTCAGTCTACAGCATCTATACTACTCAAAAGAAGTTTAGGGTCAAACATAGTGAGCAAACTATTTAATTAACAAGATGCAGTGCATCCAAAATCCATATGATAGCATGTTAGTACACATGACAAATGCAAATGTGTGCATATTTAAACTGAAAATCATGAACAACATGTGCAAAATGTTATAAGTGCAGATACATAATCAATTTAAGATTTTGAGGAACATTTCATGTTAAGCATATTTTCTTAAAATTCAATAACCTTCAGCGTTAAATTTTCACCTAACCTTTAGGGTAAGTGGTAAATTTTCAGTGGCAACAATATTGCATGAAAACACCCTTTCTAAAAATATACTCATATGGCTAGTTCCAGCAAACCTTTAAACAGCAAAATTTATTATTTCAGAGTATGAGTATTCAGTGTTCGAACAGGCACTGATCATCAAAATTCAAGCACTTTTCAAGCACTTTTCAAGGACTCACGTGTTCTTTTCAAGGACCTTAAAGCTTATACATGTCAAATACACATTGCATTTTGAAGTAAATGAGGTTTCGTTTTCACCGATCTGTTATATTTCAAATGTAAATGATAAATATTTTGGTCGCAGATTAAGTTTGAACAGAATTCACTGACTTTTCAAGCACCTTACGTCATTTATAAGGACTTTTCAATTGAACATCGTAAATTCAAGGACTTTTAATTTTTGTACTAACCCTGGTATTTCAGGTTTGACCCTTAACTTCTTCTGAGTAGTATATATAACAGAAGCAAATGTCAAGGTCAGAGTAAAATCAGTGGAATTAAATTACCAGGATAGTAACAGATTTGGATTTAGTGTGAGAGTAAGGAGCACATTCAGAGCAAGTTTTAATACATCAGATTATCCCAGAATAACAGAAGTGACTTTGTATTTTGTTCAGAGGGAAGAAAACCTGAAGGAAATCACAAAGGTCATCCAAGTTTGAAGTGTCTCTCTGAAGTGGGTATTGTTATATTAATAAGCAAGGATGTTGGAGTTATTACAGAAGTGGGCCAACGGCACAGTACCTGGAGGCTGCTGGGACCGGATAATCAAACACCCTGTGTTTAACATGCACAAAAAACAGTCTCCAAGCGTGGAACAAGATGACAGATTCCTGCTGCTGATGGTGGTAATAAGGACAACGATACCTTCAGGCAGGAACAGAAGATCAGGTGTTGGCAGTAGTCACTAGAAGCGAGACAAGAGCCTTAATTAATCTTGTGTCACATTTAGATCATTCTCAGGTTTCAAGATTTCTCGAGAGAATCAATAATTACCCTTTCCCACATTGTGTAATCATGATCGCAGTAATGCTGATAAAACTACAGTCGTCAAAGTGATGTCAACATCCAGCAAAGGGTGCACGAAGAGTCTGAAGTGTTTCTGCAGTGCTACAGATAAACTGCATATTTGCGCAAACTACTCCAAAAACATTTGCATTACCCAAATGACTTTACGCTGTTTGCGTAAAATACTCAATTAAAAAAGTAAAAACCAAATTATGTCACAGGCCTATGCATAGATTTATATGTTGCAATTTTGTGAATGAGTCAGTTGGATAAATGAGGAAAGATAAACAAGTCCAATGCACTTCATATGCCACAACCTGTTTTAGATTCAGAAAAATACATCTCTAACTAATCTGCAACAATATCACTTGGCTTTACTATTGCTTTTATCTCTCGTTTCAAATGCATTAATACATAACTCCAGTAGTCCAGACATTTCTGCTCATTTGCAGATAACAAGGGTATATGTTTAGAACGGGGATTACCCATTTGAGTTAGAAATACCCAATAAACTTCAGTTTTTGAGAGTAAATACCAAATAGGTCAAGAAATTATCTGGAGCACTGATATCCAATCATATATCATTCTGTTTTGTTATACATGTACGATACATGTGATTGTTGAGGCTTGTGGCTATACTGTCAATGACAAGATATTATTTTCAAAATGAAGTAAGATGACCCTGGACTACCAGGGCGAAACTCAAACCTACAGTCAACAAGGGCTGATGCAAAAAAACATTTAAAAAATGCCAATGACCATATTATGTTTTTGACATTTGTGTGCAAATATTCTCCTTAACTAATTGAAAATGAAACAAAGGGTTTCTTCTGCCTTTGGTCATCAGAAATAGAACGATTAATTGTTAGTGCATGCAATGTTTAAATTCACTGAATCTATTTTATACGCTAAATTTGGCATGCAGTGAAACTGCAGTTTGATTTTATAATGAAGAAAGTTATTCTTTTTTATGTTTTCTAAATTTAACCATATTAACTTTCATACAAACAAGTTTGTGTGGCAACATGAAACCATTCAGTTTCTGTATTTCATACCAAACAATTTACATGGCTAGTAAATAAAATAAAAAACAGTAGTTATTTTACTTGTTCTTAGTTGGAGTTTAACACATTACTCTGTCAATGAAAAAAATTTAAAAACTTGTACAAGGCACTGCAATTTCTAAACACAGACTAATAACGAAGGTTGTATACTTACAGCAAGATGCCCTGCCTTCACTTAGCAAGTGGTCCAGTTAACTTGGTCAATAAACACAATACTTCGAAGTAACCTGAATCAGCTCCACTGTAACCCTCTTGACTGTCAATTCACTTTCTGTAGGGCTTGTATCCTGCAGGTCGAAGGTGGGAGGATGGTGGTCTTCTTGAGCTGGTTGGGCTGTAGTGGTCCACTGACAGACTTCACAGTTGTCAATCACCAGAGTGAGGCATTACTCACAGTCATGTGACAATACACTTTCAAAATCTAAGCTGCTTCTACTACCACACAAATCCTATTTTCTGCTGTAGCAGAAGAAAGAAAGAAGACAATTCTTAAGTTCTTCTTAGCCTGCCTTCAATTAATATTGAAAGAAAAATTAATTGAAATAAAAATAAAATTTGCATTTATCAACTGCAGATGTAAAATGAATGAACACATTAACAACCTTTTCGAATTTCACTTACATTTTAAATACCTATTTAAAAAGTTTGCAGATATAAACCACCTTTCTGTGCTTATCAATTTCACAACTTTGAGCAATTTTGTTGTCATATTATAATGACCGGAAATAGTACATTAAGAAAAGCAGAGCTACAGATTAGCTGTGTAAAATACTCCAAATATATCTGCATTACTCAACTGATTTTTTGCTATTTGTGTAAAATATTCAATTATAAAACCAAAAAAGCAAATTTATATATTGCAATTTTGTGAACTTTTCTGTTTAAAATGAGCATAGCTAAACTCATCCCAGTGCACTTAATATGCCACGATTATTTCAGATTCAGAAAAATACAACTGTAACTAATCTAACAATATCACTCAGCTTTAGTATTACTTTCTTCATTTTGAATGCATTGATATAATAAAAATTATATTTCCAGTGGTTTAGACAATTTTTCTCATTTGCAAATAAGTTTATATTTTCGGACTCCGATTAGCCAGTTGGTATTAGAAATACCCAACAAACTTCAGTTTTTGAGAAAAAATAGCCAATTGGTTAAAAATTATCTGGTCTCAGCACTGTGAAAGGATTTAGTTTTTTCTAGGGTAAGGACGTATTCATACTATGAGCTGCGCTTTGACGCTAGCTGTGGTGAAGCGGTAGTCGAGCATCAAGCTGAATCTCATGGTGTTCACACTGTAAGCTGCGCCAGCTAGCGAAGACAGTTGCTTATGATCTAGT
>JAUELE010161775.1:0-13842 GCA_031471655.1 Diodora aspera
CCACAGTCCTGAGCTATCCAAACATAAGTAAAACCTGTGTAAAATAATAAGATACGTACATGTGATACCCAGTTTGTCTTGCCATTCTCATCATATAATCTAAGTAACTCATAGCAAGCACGAGGATAACGAAGATGAGGCATATATAGCAGTCTACACCAATATTTAATAATACGTTGAAAGTATAGCACACACATGTCATAACGACCTAAGTCTCCCAGTATAACACTTGATGATACATATTTACTGACCCCAAAGTACTTTTTGAAATATAGACTCTGAACATTTTCAATTGATTTACGCACCGTGTATCCCCAGATTTCTGAACCATACAGTAATATAGGTGCAATTTTAGTATCAAATATTTTAGCGGCAGTATGAAATGGTAAATTGGGATATCTTCTAAATATCGAGAAAACAGGCATGCTTGCCTTAACTGCTTGTGTAGAAAGTGTTTCACATGCCTTAGACCATACCAGTCTGGAAGAAAACAATATACCAAGATATTTGTAATAAGAAGAGACATTCATTAACACACCTTTATAATACCAGGACTCATCAGCTCGTAAACGTCCACCATTTCTAAATACAATTACTTGTGATTTGTGTAGATTTACTTTCATACCCCACTTATCGCAATAAGCAGACAAGGCATCAAGCTTACGCTGTAATCCTATAACTGAATCATCAAGAAGTGTTACATCATCAGCAAACATAAGCAGAAGGATGTCGTCAAGGTCGTTATTAACAAATATCCCCCTTAGGCCAAGGTGTTTTAGTTCAATGACTAGCTCGTTGATAAAGAATACAAACAATACAGGACTGAGCATACAACCTTGTCTCACCCCAGCTGATGTGGTGAAGAAATCAGTTCTGCCACTGTCTGTACGAACACACGCCTTAACCTTTTCATACATATCTTTTAAAACTGCGAACAATTTACCATGTATTCCTCTGTGTAGTAAAACATACAGCAATTTTTCCCTATTCACAAGATCAAATGCTTTATTAAAGTTTATAAAGGCCGCATAAAACCTGTGAAACAAACCCACGTTTACCAAGAATGGATCCTGCTGTGAAATAGTTTGCATGAATTACCCCCCTTTAACTAGTGATATTTCCTTCACCTATTGTTTTGGGTTTCTTTTAAACTTGGCATGTCGTGTATGTGGCCTATTTGGGGCTCCTCTCCACACTAAACAAAAGGGCAGACTGAAATCAGCCTTTCTGGCCGAGTTCCAACCCACAACTGCTGGGGGTCAATGGACTGCTATTGGAGTACTCACCACCAGCAAATCCTACACCCAGAAGGCATGTTAGATTCTGGGGACAGCTTCACAATAGTATCCTGTACTCACCACAATGATGGATCTTGGCTGCCCTGACAAGCATTGGGTTACTGGAGCCTTCCTGTAACAACAGGGCGTCAGATGGCGCAGTGGTTAGCGCATCGTCCCAGCAGTCTGTCAGCCTTGGCGATTGTGATTCCAGTCTTGTCAGGGCACTCTCTTTCCACCCAGAGAGACAGGAGCCCCAACACCGACGTGATGGTAAGACTGTGGTGATATGGCTAAAAGGTTGCCGAAAACCAAATGAAACCCCAGATCACTCACCCTCCTATAAAGGCAGTGCCAGTCTAACACCGCCATTGAGGATCTGCTTGCAGAGGTCAGCAAGTGACATTGAACAGTACTAAGTGTGAAAACCAGTTTCATTTGGTTTGGTGTGTATTTTTTGTAACATGGCTTTCGGCTATATCAATTGTTTGGCAACTCTTCTCTCCGGCCATCCTCAAAATCCAGGGAACTTGACTGAAGCCTTGGTTAGATACCCAGAATTAACTCCAAGGAAGAACAATCGTCCCTGGGTTGTTGTGACCTTACATTTTGACCATTCAGTAAAGATGCCACAGCAAAAGCCTCGACCCAATCATGTGGCATGTCTGTCTCAACACTCAGCAAAGTTTTGGGACATGTGCCATTGTTGCTATCTCCATTAGTCTGTCATCCAGACTCTGAAGTTTTATTACAAGAGAGACAAGCACACAGTCTAGATATTTTGCCAGTCTAGATATCTGAGATCTTATTATTTTATTACAAATGAATATCTTTTAATTTAATTTTTTTTTAAATATAAATTTTCACGTTTCTTCAGAGACTATATTTTAGTCCACTATCTCCATCTATATGCGACATTTCATTGGTTGTCTATATTTAGCAAAATGAATTTTCCAATACACACAAAACGACTTTTGTTCAAAGAGTGAGTGAATGTGATTTAAAATTTCAACTATAATGCTACGGTTGGTACAAAGAGCACCAATTGTTTGAGTTGAACGAAAGTGACCCAGCCGGGATTCGAACCCCCAACCTTACCCGGGCCCTTTTTTGTTCAAGAAGTGAATGCAGGGTATTTGACAAAGGCTTTGACCAAGTCACAAATACCCTGGGTATCTAGGATGCTCTCCAGTGTGAATGAAAATTATAGCTAAAATTACCTGTCCTCGAAAAGTTGGATTTGAGCTTGCCAGTGTGTTTTCATCAACTCAGTGATCAGCAAACTAATATTTCATGGATCAATACAAACACTTCATTCTTGTTCAAGAGAACGAGACAGAAAATCAGTGACAAGCATGAGATTGTCTTCAACAAAAGTTTATTGTTACCAACAACTGACATTTTAATCACATCTTACCAAAGAGAACATTCTTACAATCATATCAAGTTTAAACTTGTTCGAGTGACACTGCAAAAATGTGGTTGTCATTCAGATTCTCTTTTATTATGATCAAAAGTTTAGTTCTGGACTGAATGAAATCAGCTAAACCAAGACAGAAACCAAACCCACAGAGCAAACACATCAATGTCAATGACTTGTTGCACATTCTTAGAATCAACTGCAGCGATTTACCGGACGCAGGATTTTATGTCCAGTACCCCATTTTGCTATTGGGTCAATTTGGGGACCCCCAAAAATATATAAAAGGGGTCTCCTGAACCCATATAAATATTTACCAGGGTAAAACCCTGCTACTATTTTGCAATAAATAGTGTGCTAGAATGTGCATAACTGTACAATTTCCAGAAAAAGCAAGATCTGCAGAGCCAAATGGAGAGCAATTCCCATGTAATTAGGTCCCGAAGTAAGAGAGTATCAAAGTGCCAAATTTAGTGACAAGCAAAATTATTTGATTTAATTATTTTGATAATTTCACTATAATGAAATGAGGGGTTTTTTTGTGTTCTAAACGTGAGAAAATTTCTATAGAAAGGTCTTGTTAGGCAGATTTTTTACATTTTTCTGAATTTCTTCCAAATAAAGTGATTTTATGCAGGGCCGAAATTAAAAAGCTGCATTAGCATAAATTGCATACCTCCTGATTTAGGTGGGAGACTCCCAATTTTCATCTCTCTCACCTTTCATGTCCCCATGCAGATGTCTTCTTCTTGTTTGTTTATTGTACAAAATAATAGTGCAGATGTCTATGGTGTATATATATGACAGTTTTAGAAAACCTCCCCCTTTGGGACCCCAATCTACCCCCTTTTTCAAGCTGGATCTCACCCCCTCGGCAGGCATGGGTCATGCCATGTATAGGCCCTGATCTGTGAAACTGACCACACTGGTACAACACATTTACACAAGCAAGATGTTAGTATTTCGTGACAAGGTTTGTGCCATCCAAAACAGTTGATAAAACAATACCACAAGTAGGATCTGAACTTGGATCCCCCAGGAAAATCCTTAGCTTATTCTGTTCCCAATCATGCATAGAAAACCTGTAATAAATAAACATTTCACATCCCTATAACTTTCTGTCATATTCGTTCCAATCAATTATCACTGGAGGAACATATCTCTTCAAGATGTCAATTATGTACAGATAGAGAATGTGACACAGCTCGTCAACATTACATTCCAGTATTTTGGGCATTACCCTGAAGAAGCTGAACCTTCTGAAGTCAAATACAGTTCCTGGAATGAATCAGACCGTTTAAAGGAATCACAATCTTGAAAAGCAAGGAAGACCCAGTTCCACAAATTGGAACTCCTCAAACCTGAAAAAATCTTTGACTGCATGCTCATAAAGTCAAATGTCTTGAAGAATGCAAACATTTCTTTGTAAAGTTCAAACTCAGAAAGTCTGCAAGTGAAGTAAACGGACTTCAGGAAGCTCACAGATCAACTTTTGGACCAATCCCAACAGGAATTGCCTTCATTTCAGTCCTCATGCAAAGGAATTCTCCTAACACTGTCATGAGTGTGAGACAAACAAGGTTGGTCAGCCACCACCAGAATGTACGAGGAAAATGTCCGCTTACAATCCAACAACACACTAAATGAAACAGGTGAGTCGTTGCAGCGAAGTCCAAACACTGCTTGGTCCTCCGTACAATCAGCCACAGGCCCAACGAACTGCAAAATAACAACCAGAATGTTAGAAGGGAGATAATTAATAAATTAATTGATGGAACTCCTGAGCGAGTGATTAGAGGTTTTACGTGGCTTTCGTCAATCTTTTAGTCACATCTCCACTCTCTCACCAACATCACACTAGTGTCGGAGCTCCTGTCTCTCCAGGTTAAAAGAGGTGCCCGGGTGGGACTCCAACCACAACTCTCAGCCATGAAGAGACAAAACAGTTCAAAGACCGATCAACAGAAGTTAATTTAAATTTTTGTGTCAACACAATCTGCCAGTAGCTGCTGTCACTTTTCTGGTTTCTTGGTTCAGTAACGATACTAGGTTCTGTCAGCAGCTGTCATTACACGCTAAGACATCGCTTGTCTTCCGTCCTGAACAATAGCCAGCCAAGCAACTTAAGTTAGATTCAACCCACAATTGGTTGTTTGAATTTATACTGAAACTTTAACGCTAACCATGCTAACCATCCCATGCCCTGATGGAACTCTTGAAGAATTAAGTGCATTTTGAACATGTCAGGTGGATCCAGGATTCTTGTGAAAGGGGTAAATAGCATAGTTGATGAAAGATAACATTTTCTTGTGAGGTCGGGGCATGTTCCCCATGAAAATTTTCCACGCCCCCTCCCTAAAACAAATGGTGCAATCTCAGCTGTGGGTCGATAAGGTACTTACATAGCAAACAATTTAAAAGGGTGCGTTGAAGGGCGAGGAGGTGGGGAGGGGAGAGAAGTGGATGAGTGATTTGAAGTTTTATGTGTTTTTTTGTCAATCTTTCAGCCATATCACCACGGTCTCACCAACATCATGTCAGTGTCGGGGCTCCTATCTCTCCAGGCTGAAAGAGAGGTGCTCAGGTGGGACACGAACCACAACTGTCAAGGTCGACAGATTGCTGGGTCGACGCGCTAATCACTGTGCCATTCTGCGCCCTGGGAGGGAAGAGAAAGAGAGTGTTTGAAACAGTATCCAATCAGAAATAAGTGATCAGGATTTTTATATATCTTTCACAAAGCTCTATGCTGTATCACATGAGTGCATGAATTTGGATTTTATGTGACTGCAATCTTTCAGTCATATCACCACAGTGTCACCTACATCACATCAGTGTTAAAGTTCAATCTCTGGGCTGAAAGAGTGAGTGAGTGAGTGAATGTGATTTAACGTAGCAGGAGGTAATATTTCAACCGTAACGCTACGGTTGGTAGTAAGTACCAGTAACCAACAAAGGGAACCAAAATGTTTGAGTCGAATGAAAGTAACCCAGCTGGGATTCGAACCCTCGACCTTGCAGTTGTGAGGCAGACACTCTACCAACTGAGCTACCCAGGCCCGGGCTGAAAGAGAGATACCCAGTTGAGAATGAAACCCACAACCGCCAAGTCGGGCAGATTACTTGGCTGACATGACTAACCACAGCAGGCGCCATTCCACACCTCTCAAAAATAAAGCATTCTCCATGGAGTCTGGTGATTAACGACTTACCATGTTAAACTGTTTAAAGCAAATGCAATAAGATTGGTTCTTCCTGTGTTTTCATACAAGCCAAGATCCTGTAAAAAATATGAAGTTCCCTTAGAGATTTACATCATACAACCAATTTTTCAGCAAAACAAATGTTTCATGCTTGAGGTGCATCAAGAAAGGAGTGAGCAAGCGATTTTGGGTTTTACATTGTTTTTGGCAATCTTTCAGTCACATCACCATGGACTCACCAACATCACGTCAGTGTTAGCACTCTTGTCTCTCCGGGCTGAAAGAGAAGTGCCCGACGGGACTCGAAACCACAACCGCCAAGGCCGACAGATTGCTAGACCGACACGCTAACCACTGCACAATCTTCATTAAGAAAGGAGACAGCCGAGAGAGATCGACAGAGGTGAATGTGCAAAAGTATTCCCCATTTTAGTCCCCCTTTACGTATTAAAGCATTTTTTTTATTCTGTTCCAAATTGAAATATACAAAATCATGTCTCTTCAGCCGAGTTTAGATGTTTCACATTGACACAGGTCTGCAATATTTCAATGATAACACAACGAGATGTGCAAGATGCACATCAAGGGTATGATGATTTATATAAGGGATCAATAGAAAGACAAATGGAAGGTGAGTGACTCTGGATTAATGTAACTTTCGATAATTTTTCAACCATTTCGTCACGGTGGTTCAAGGGGGCTCCCATCTCAGGCGGGATTTGAACTCGGAACCTTTCGATTGCGAGTCAAGTGCGGTAACCACTGCACCAGCCCCGTGCCCAACAAGTGGAAGGAAAGACCCATTGAAGTCACATATTATGACAAGCATTGGGTTGCTGGGGTCATAATCTTTGTCTGACTCTTTGACACCACATCAGGGATCACATTTAGCCCCCCTTAGTTTGTTCTTGGTACAAATCTGGTTGTTTCCAGTCAGTCATTTTCAGATCCAGTCATCTCACCATGTCACTTCCTGGTAGAAAATAGTAACTTTAGCAAATATAAATATTTACCTTGCATTCAATCTCAGGGGTGGTGCCAGTGTGTGTGTGTGTGTGTGTGTGTGTGTGTGTGTTACATTACATTACTTTCAGAGAACTTTAGCCCCCACCCCCTATTGGGGTAAAAATTTTATAACAGTTTTGTTTAGCAAGACTTTGGACAAAATGTGTGTATTTTATTGTGTAATTTGAAAATTGGGCTCAGCAAATGATTTTCTGTAACCCTCCTTGTCAGGGAACTCGACCCCCTGTCCCCGGTCAGGGAATTCCTGGTGCCACCCCTCCACAATCTTTAGAGGAACATTGTCAAATTTCGACCAGTTTAATTTTTCGACCGTGCGTACTTCGAGACCAACTTGCAAGAAATAAACACTGTGTTCTGCTTGTTATTATTGTCAGAAATGTTATTTTTCAAACAATAATAACAAGAAGAACACATCAGTTGATACCTTTATTTCAAATAGGTCCATGTGGTTGAAATATTAAATTTGACAACGTTCCTCTGTACGGTTTTGTCAAAATAGACGAATGCCAAAAGGTATTTTTCTTTTTCTCCAGTAATCCTTACACTCTGAGTGAATAGCTGCTCCACTGAGATGTCGAACACCCCGATCTTGTCCAAGACGAAAGCCCAAAAGCCCAAGTTCACATAGTAGAAACATTGCATGCACACAATCTGTGAAATTATCAACATGGGATCCCAAACGTTGCTTCGAAATTGACCAGGCATGCCTCTCCAGCGACGTTTCGTCAGTTCAAACATTAGTTGAAATCTATCCAAAGTCTACAGATGACCATTTGTTCGTGGGAATGTCACCTAAACCGACAGAGGTTTAGAATCGAAAACAAGTCGTCAAATGACTCAAAATCCAGTGTTGATGACGGAAATGTCTCCATGCGTCATTTTACGACTAGGCCTAAATATGTCGGAACATTTGTCAGACAAAATAAAGTAAACATCATCTTCTTCACGTCTTTTATGTTCGACCAAATTTAACATTATCGCCCGAGAGATGAGTCCATCGCTTTATCGGTTCTCCTTTTATCAAACCATGGATGGTGTACGTGATCACTCCGATAGTGATCTCTCATTCGGAACTGTCCGCTTTTCTTCGGTAAATACACCCAGTTTAGAAATTGGTGTTCAACTAAACCGTTACTGCAGCCAATACAAATTTACAAAACGGGATCATGAACTAAATCTACGCAAAAACTTTTTCAGTGTTATATTTGAGCCTGCAAATAAATGTTTTCACTTCAAAAGAGAAAATGAATTGTTTACCATCACAACAGGAAACTTTCAGAAAGTAGCCTACTATTTAAGTTGGTACTCAACTCAAGATAAATATACATCCTACATACATAGCATACACGTTGAATATCTAACACATAAAAGACTTCCTCCAAACAAAAGGCGTTAAGCCTCATTCTTAAAATGTATATTCATTTTAATTTAAAAGTTTTGAGTAATAACAATTGTTCTTGGATACGTACATGGTCAAGCTCAGTGTGTTCTTTTCAAAACACTTATGATAAGGTAAATATACATAACATTATGTACATATCACGAACAATATACAAAGGATAACATAGCATGTTTGTTGGTTTTACAGCCTCTTGACTAGCCTCATTTATTTTCTGACCCCCATGCCATAAAATGGGGAAAAAATGCATTTCGAACCTTCCGACAAAATCTTGAAAGTTTTTGTAAACCTTTGGAAACATTACACTTGCAAATAAAATGCATTCGGTAATATTCGGACGGAACATTCTTCGGCAAACCCTCAGAGAAAGAGTCGGAATGAGGCTGGCTATTTGCAATTGGTCGGGGTAAACCAGTTAAAATGTATACCCTGCTGGGCTGGAAAACACACTCATTCTGAACGTTTGTATTTACTTTCCTTGTATGTTCATGTGAGATACTAACACTAAGATGCATTTTGAATGTAGTTTTTTCAAAAGATTTCGGGGGAGCATGCCATCCCCTCCAGAAAATGAATTACGTTGTGCACCCCCATTCCTTTAGATTAATTATCCCTTCACTCCATCTGAATCTGCTACGTACTGTATAAGGTAGGCCATACATACAGTACAAGATAAAATGTTTTCATCCGCACACGTCCTATGACTGATTCCTCGATTAGAATTCAAGAAGTTGTTGCAAAAGAGCTTCACTGCATATATTTTGTTAAAAAAATATTTGTGGTTATCATGTGATCAAACTGACAGCTGTTTGTTTCACAGAGCAGCAGAGCGTTCGCCGTTCTCACTGTCACGTTTTGCACGTGCAAGCAATGACAGCCCGTGCGCAGCTGGTTTTAGATCAATGTCGTAGTGAAGGTGTCCTCACATTTACAAGAACTCCCAAGTGTGAGACACCCAAGTGCAAGAGACTTTATGGTTGAGTGGTCATGCTTCTAAGTACCCACACCCCTAATGGGAAGCGAACTTGGCCCAAGGAGTACTGTGTAGTAAAAATAACTCAAAAATAGTAATATGTGTTCATCATTTAATACAGTATGCATCACTCAAACATGTAACATCCACACAACATTCAAGGTCACAGTTCATAGCATTTAGATGACGTGCCTGACATAGTCGCCAACTGTGGTGCACTTCCCGTTGCAGGTGCGAACAGTGCATCTCCAGTCAGTGGATCTGATCGACGTTCCTTGTTCTTGTAGTACACGTAACCTTGGAAAAGTACCTGAACAGCGCTTCTACTTGCTGGAGGCCTGCCATAGTGCATATAATGTCAGAAGCAAAGATCAGAACTTTATATATGAAATGGTAAATTCTAATTAAAACATGCATCCAACACAGTTTATCATTGCCAAGACATATCTCTCACTTTTTTATGTGTAGTCTGCTCACAGCTAGCTGGATAACTGGAAAAAATAAGAAAATAATACATACAACTCACAGCTATATGGGTCATTCTAACATAAACCACTCACTAATTCTGTAAAACTCTTCAAACTCATTTTAACCAATTTTCTACTCCACTGAGGGGCGGATCCAGGAGTTGGGGGTTAGTGGGGGCGCGAAGCAAACTTCAGAAAGAGGGCTACATCCAAGGCTAAAAAAGGAACGTCGTAAGTAATCAAGAGTTAAGCGGTTAAAGTGATAGAAAACAAGAAGTATACTTTTCATTAAGTACATTACATGTATATGAATGCAAGTGCATGCATAGTTTCTACTTTAAAGTGATACTATTGATAAAACCATGGTCTCTGTTTCAAGAAATGTCATTCTCAATGATAAGTACAACTAAAATTATGCACAGTTAGGGGGGGCGCCCCCGTGCCCATGCCTGGATCCGCCACTGCCACTACTATCATGAGGTAAGGCTAATGAGAGTGGGTTCAACCAGTGTGACTGTAGGAGAATAGGGTGTGATTGTTTAACTAACGATCCTCTCCACTGTCTTGCACTTGGGTGTATCACACTTGGGAGTTCTTGTAAATGGGAGTAGACCCGTAATGAGTAGCTCAGTTGAGATATAGAGAATACTAATATTACACTGCTGATATCTTCACGGATGTGTAAGAAATGTACAAACATAAGGAATAAAGTTACGCCAATATTTGCGCATAATCGAATTTGAAATTTTAATCAATTAACTGTTTAATGTGCACTGAAATCGCTTCAAGTTTCTGTGTGATCTTGCCGATCTGAAAAGGTATATAATAGTATGTACAACGATCGGGTTGAAATCGCAATTAAGTATATTATATTTTTTCTCCAAAAGGAACTTTCTGGTTTATGATATTATCTATGCCTATATAACTATATAATATGTAGCTGCACGAGTAGCAAGGCAATGCCTTAAATTAATTTATATTATTAAAATTAGGCAAAGTTAAAAGAGGGCGATAAATCAACTCCGTTTTACGACCCCATTTTGCCGTTTTGCAGATACAAGTAGTAGTGAAACAATCCATACATTAGAAAACGCCGAGTTGGGAGTAGACAAAACCGATCTCTTCCGCATGCTACCATCCGCCATAGCGGTCTCGCCGAAAAGGTTTGTTGGTGTGCCGGGTTGTGTTAGACTTCTCAAAGAGAGCATAATGTTTAATTGAGCTTAAGGCCATCTTTTAGAGAGGTCTGCAAATAGCATTTTCACAGGTAAATATACACTATATTTGCACCAAATCGTGTCTTTTCCCAAAATATTTTTAAGCCTTCAAACCCGATACACAGATAACTGGAAACCTGGTAACTGATTACCTCCACCGCAGGCATAACTTAATTGGTAACTGAGCTTACAATTTGGTAAAATCTTGGATCCCCCCAATTAATCGACTCCTATTGAAGCTGGCAGCTTCACAGTCACATTTGCAATAAATGTCAGATGCTTTTATATATATCTATCATTATTAACTTTTAATATATCCAGCTGTCAGATACGTTTCAGTGTATTTTACCGATACAAAGAAGCGAGATAAAGATTCCATTACTTTCAGTGAACACTGTCAGTTTATGAAATTATTAATTATTAACATATTAAGTTCAAATGGTATTCGACTTCTTGGTGTACTTATATCAACGTTTTGTTGTAGTAGCTTACACACGCACATTTATAAAATTAATGGTGGTAATTTAAATGCAACTAATAAATCTAATTCAAAAACTCTTGAAAGGTGTGTTGGTATATTTGAAATATGAAATTAAAATTTTTAAAAATTAAATTAAAAAGAGATTTTATAATTGTAATGATTTTATAGCACGACTTAGCATTCTGATAAATGGAAGTTAGGCACTTTACAAATGCATACTGATAATAATAATAATAGGCACACCATGATGAGCCATGGTCATAATGAACTTTGAAACAGGTGAACCTGGCTTTTAAAAGGGACACTCAGGTTGACAAAAAAAAATTTTTTTGCAGTGAAGGAAAAACCAAATTTTGCAAGATGAAAGAGAGGGACATTTGTTTAAAAATGAGCAAGGAACTTCTGTAAAATAACACTGCTATGTGATAAAGAAATTGCTTGCCAGGAGTATCAAATCCGTAAAACTTAGTTTATTTATATTGCAATTCCAAAAAATGCTTTTAAGTCTAAGTATTCGGAAATATCAAGTGAATGAAGAAACAAAGAAAACAAGTCTATTTTCATTCATCAAAGTTAAAAAGCATTGACTCAAAAGTTATTCAACTCTTCCAGAACTCTCTTAAGTAACTCATGAACATTTTTCTCATGTTTTGTATGTTCTTCTTGTTTCAGTTCTGCTCATGCTGGCCCTTTACATATTCAAGGACTTGAGTGCTTTGTGCGAGATGGTGCACAGCACAAGCTACAAACTTTACGCAAATAAAAAGAAAGTGAAAATTTTTAAGTATTTCAAAGAGTTACTCGGGATACAGTCTGACGATTGCCTAATAAGACACAGATATAATTTCTGTGGACGGAAACCCAAATCATGCTCATTTCTGTTCAGACTACCGATACAAGTAGGATTCTCACAAGATCTGATGACAAAGATCACGAGTGCCAAATTGTTTTACATAGTGCTAAGTTATTAAAATGTGCTGTATGTTCGGTGCTTTTACTTTACATTTGTTGTAAATGGCGGCGAGATTTGTGGCATGTGTACTTCATCTGTCTATGGAGTGGTTGTTAACAAAGCTGTATTGTTCCGCTGACATTCAGTTACTTCTCCTTTGTTTCATGCAGTTTGCACTGGGGTTTTCTGATAGTATTACAGTTCACTGAATCGGATTAATCATTTAGACATACAATGAAACCCAGATAAGTAAAAATCCGGATAAGTAAAACACTTTCTGTGGTCCCCGCATATTTATCATCATTTTGATACGGATAAGTAAAATCGCTTAAGTAAAAATTCCGGATAACTAAAATGATTTTCAAGGCCCCTTCAAATCAGTTAAGTGAGTAAATGCCATCGGATAAGTAAAATACACAAGTGATTATCTCAATTAACATTAACTGACTCAATACAATACTCAACACTTAGTGTTTTCATTACGTTTGTTTGTATTGCAATTATTCGAAAAGACTTAAGTGGTTCCCCAAGATATCGGTGTGCAAACTGATGGGGACAAACCTTCGAACAAACCCGGTAATTTGATGTCTTTTTATCTTTGTTTCTTATTCTGACAGCTTAGCGGGGTTCAGATAAGCAAAATATAGGATAAGTTAAAACAAATTCATGGCTCCTTGAAATTTTACTTTTCTGGATTTCACTGTATTAAAATTCAGTGGTTCATTTACCGATTCTTCGATTGTATGAACTTATAGTGGCCCATCCCCTTATTTATACATGACCCTTTTTGTACCCTGTAAATGATTTTAGTTTAGCTATTCTTGCCACTCAGACAAAACTAGTCTAGCTAGTCTATTATATTTGAATTGTTTCACCATGTTTTTTCTACTTTAAATTTTACAATACCGTAAAACTTCTAAAAATTCGAACTTCTAACATTTTGAAACTTTAGGAGTTTTACCTTAATTTGACAAAGTGGTTTCATTTACTACTGAATGAGGGGATAAATCTAGTGTTTTCATTTTATGTGTGCGTTATTGCTGAAATTAAAAACATGTGTGCGTGTGCCAAAAGGATGGGATTTGGAACAAAAGATTACTTTTCACAAAATAGATGATTTGATGTTAATGTAAACGCACAAATGGTTACAGCTGTATAGGTCGCAATGATCAACAATGTTACTGATGGAACCTTGGCTGTGATAATTAATAATCACCATCTACCGTATGTATGTGTTTTTACATGCCAAAATTAATGACAATATTACCTCAATTTAAACGAAACAAGCATTTATATTTTGCATAATTTACATGCTAGATTATTGCTAAATCTTATATACTACTAGTATTATATTAAAGTTGGATACGTGTCCAAACTCATTGTTTTCTTTTCAAAAAACAACCTTTGGAATGATAAATATACATAAA
>JAUELE010161996.1:0-13841 GCA_031471655.1 Diodora aspera
GGGGGGGGGGGGCAACCCCCCCCTGTCCAATAGCTATCTACGGCCATGAATCTTCATTGCAGTTGGTGATTGTATCCAACACAAACACCATTATTTTGTTATTTACTTTGAAATTGCAATATCCTCAACTCTTTTTCAGAGTGTGTAGGGTTTGTAAACATTTTGCATCGTTATAACTTATTCTGCATAACGTGTCGAGTATTGGTGACCATGTGGCTTTCAAAGCATAGTTAGTGCTACCCTATGCATGTACCATTGGCGTCATACAAGGAGCTGCGGAAGGTGCTGACCGTACTGAGTGACCCTATCAGAGGAGGTGACACTAACATAGCTGTCTATATATGCTGTATTTTTGTAATTTAAAGATGAAATGTTAAATGTGCTAGTTCTTTATGTCACTACACTGCGAGAATTACGATTGATGAGTAACATTTGAACACAAACATTACAAAGGATTCCGTGTTGTCCCTTAGGGGCGGAGATATATGGGGTGTGAAAGTGTGACGCCATACGTTACTGCACTGTGTGGCACCGATCCTACTGTCGCCACAGACCCATACCTTGGGATTTTACATTGAAACATAAACAGTTGTTTTTTTAAGTGATAATTGGCTTCGAGTTACAGCTCAAATAATAAGCCGTATTTGCAATTATTCTTAAGTAGCATCGACACACGCATATAGACTTGCTCGAGAGTTGGAAAAAGGACTGACGAACTTCATATTTTCAAAATCCCACTGAAAAATAGATATAACGTGCCTTGCGTTTTCAAAATCCCACTGAACATATAACCAAACAAACAAGTTTAATGATGTGACCATTGTGGTGCAAACACTCCTAGTCGTGTCCATAGAATAATGTAAATATAACTGAAAGGTAGGGGCATATCTGTTTCTAGATGTGGAATACTTCAACCACTTAAGACACTTTAGCAGCGAGTTCCGCTTCAGTTCTGACAGAGATGCAATTATTACAGGCATGTAATAACTCCAGATAAATACTCAATACACCACTTTAACATTTGATTTGCCTTGATAAAATGCAAAAGTGTCCCTGAAGGAATACATGTATTTGCTTTTAAAGAATTGTCATTTCCTGGAATTCATTGCAAGCTTACCATGTTTCTTTCTTCAAGGTCACTGTGTTAAGGTTTGCCGTCAATTTTTCTCAGTGTGACTAAAATGTATATATCTAACTCGCCACAGTATAAAGACATAGATGAACTATACCAATTGCAAGGTACAACAGATAACAGAAATGTCGTCGGATGATCTGGTCCGAAACCTCTGTAACAACCTTGATTATTGGAGCATCCGCTGCAAGGTCCATTGCTTTCCAGACATTCATCATAAAAACGACAATGAAGACAAAATCATACACAGTAAGTTACAATATCTACATTATGGTGTTAGCGACGGAATGTTGTCTTATCAAGGGTTCGTCCCTGCCTCGCACTGAGAGTCTGACAATGTCAGTGGTGTCACCTTGGGCAGGTGACTTGTAAATGCTCGTAAATTGCCTCAGTCCACCCAGCTGAAATTGGGTGCCTGGTGGAAATGTGATGGTAGTTGTGAAAGTTAAACTTCTAGCGCCTAATAGGCAGCTTGTGTTGTATACTCCCTGGAGAATGGAGATATGCTCTTGATTGTACATTGTTCGAGTGACCAGGGTAATAATGGAGAGCGCTTTGAGCATGCCCTTCGTGGTGTGGAGTTTGGCGCGATATAAGTAGCCTCATTATTAGTATTAGTCACGGATTCAGACCTCACAATGTCCGCCTTACACAAGACTTCCTCACCAATGCCAGATTCCCCAATCACGTCATCATCATCATCATCATCATCAATTAGAGGTCGGGTATTTGCATGTTTGGAGGCACAAGGGCGGCGCACGAGATATTGAGACATTTTTGGGTCATTTACAATGATTTTCAGTCTTGCAATACTTTATGTAGTGTGACTGTATGACCCCTCATGCCTTTTTTTGATTACGGTTGTTTATGTGTAAAGACACCATTCTTGCCCTAATCATATTGTTAGATATCGGATGTATTGTGTATTCAATCCGATGTATTGTGTACAATATGTGGCCATATGAAAGTAATGGTACGTGTCTTTTGTTCGTCAGTGTATAAACGAGACAGATATACAAACTAATAGATAACATAAGTAAAAGTACAGATTGACACGTGGATAAGAAGGGATGGATAAGCGGGAAGAGAAGCGTGGAAGAACAACGGTTGACTACGGTGGCACGATGGCAAATGACTCATAGCATCATAGAGCGACCATTGGGAGCGGCAGATTATGAAAATTAATAGCTGCAGACAATTGTGGAAAACTTAAATAGATTGGGTGAGCCAAGAGTAAATAATAAATAGATTTATGGCTTCAGGCGCAAACATTCCAACGAACCTTACCCCCTTCCGTTTAAGTACCATCTTTATTCCTGTAGTTATATATTAATTGAAAACATAGATTGCCTCATGCCATGAGATAGGATGAAACATACTGGGCAAGAGAAACACCCTCCCCCTACCCCAAAGATATACATAAACATCCGATGGTCTCTCCCTAGGGAAATAATCAGTTCAAAGGAAAATGTAGATGTTGAAAATAATGAACTATGTAATCCACCGCAGACATAATTCATCGGCGTTGTGTTATCTCAACATAGAACCAATCCGGCGCACTGGACAAGATAGAGCTGCCTGTTGGTCTCATATCTTCGACCCTATGGGGGTTTTGAGATGTATTTTAGTGTGGCTTACAAAGTGAAGGCCCCTATTGTCCATTGCTTACCGTACAATCCAACTACAATAGGAAGGTTTTGCCTTCATTTGTCTATATCTGAATATCTTTTTGAACTTTCATATATCTCGGCGAGCACATAGCACACCAAGCTGCTCAAAAGCCGCCTACACAACGCAAAGCTTTAACCAAACTCAACTCTCGGACTTTAAATGGGGAGGGGGCCGTCACGTTATTACCCGAAACAGTTATCACCATTAACCCACAAAACCCATTCCCTTCCCCGACAGAATCTCTCTTCGAATGCTCGATTTCTGGACATCTGTGCACGCCCCCTCCTCCACTCCTATTACGCCTATGCATAAATTAACTTCTTAACATTACAGTACATCCCAGATTTGACTCTGGAAGGTCAGCTGAACTTCATTCACCTATTATGACGTCTTATGATACTGACTTTGCAGATAATTAACCATTTTAGTAATCTTATACATGCCCAACCAACACGTTTTGCGATTTGTTAAATCAAGCATTCAAACCGTCTTTAATCACTAGTGATATCCTAGAATTCCAGTTCATACTAGAATTCGTAATCGAGTCTAATTAAATACAGTATAAGAGGCAGTTATACGCTCAAATGATCCTACTCAGCTCTAAAGCTCCCCGGCAGACGTTACAGTTGTAACTTGAATCTGACTAGAATGCAGTTGATCTCATTTGCCTGTAACCACGGTGCACCAACCTTCTGCTAAAGAGTTTATATTATTATTATTATTACCAATCATCTGGTCCTTGCATTCATTCAAATTGAGGCATCAGTAATTGGTAATTAAGGAAACCAGTTTGACATGTTTTAAATACAAATTGAATGTTTTCGAGAATAGCGTATTCTATGTGACGGTTCCGTAAGTGGTGTACACGAAGGCGTTAGTAGTAAACCTAAATGAAAGTATCTAGATCCGTGGATTCATAACATATTATATTTCCTTTGTGTTCTTGTAGAAGTCATGTTTTATGTTAGGTGTTCTTTTATCCGATTTACAGTATGTGCTGTGTTAAAAATTGACATCTCGAGTCAGGGATATTACATTACATCTTATACAAGAAGCGTTATTACTGTAATACCATCAGATATTTTTAGCATGATGCACGTATAGCTGAAGCTATAGTAAAGGCCGTGCTTTTGATGACTTGACAAACTATTGGATAGTTTACCCTGCGTAATCATGTAATCTGCAGGATACTGTGTAGGAAAAGGAGCCATGTTGAAATGATGCCACCGACGTGTTTGGTTTCAAACGATCAAAGATCGGTTCATTTAAGACAAAATCTCTTTGAAGCTCATGTCAGGGCATAATCTAGTGCATTCTCAATTTGTAAAGTGAAAATTGTTTGAAAACGTACTAGCTAATCACGCATGGGCGTAGCCATCCAGAGCATATATGACTCCGCTAACGGCCAGTCATATACCCTGGATGTATTCCTATTTACCATAGTCTTGTTGTATATAGGGAAGATACATATCTGCTAAAACTAGACAACCAATGAAATGTCGCATTCACTGTACACGAACTAACTAACACACAACGTCTTGACTTCGCCAAGTGTCAAGAGAGGCGCGTTACATGACTGGACGCAAGCTTTCGCTATGGAAGCTTCACTGGTTGGTCAAAACGTCCGCCTCGAGACGACCGTCGTGAATAAAGATTTTCTAGGGTATTATGACAGACCGTTGGCGGAGTCGCATATGCCCTGGATTTCAAGGATGGGGTGTGACCAGCTTTGTTACAATGCGTCTGTGAAGTACAACGGAGTGTCTGGCGCCCGCCTGTATGTCCCCACTCGATCCAGAGCGAAGCACTTGGGTTCTATGAAACAGGAAGGGCGTTTTTCATATAAAAACACACTGCTATTTAAGCATACCACTGCATTTAGTTACGAATTTCGTTGTACTAAATACATGTATACGTACACATTTATATTTCACTATGATGTCATATTTGTTTATAACATTATTTAAATTCTTTAAATGTTTCTTTTTTTCAATGATGTGGACGCCTGGCACTAATGAGAGCGCGGTGTCAAGGAATTAACAGTACACTGTGGAAAAAAATATTATAACTTGTTTAACATTCCGAAATAGTTTATCACAGTGAAATTATTCTTAACTCCAAAATCGTAACGATTGTGTCAAGAGTTACTAGTTACAACGGGTAACAATTATTATCATAAACGCACAAAAAGATTACCAAGACATGTGTTTTCCATACCAGAACCATATGTTTATGCAGAGAGACACGCACCATGAACTACAATAGACAGCTTTGATTGGCTGGTTCATGCCCCAAACACAAGGGGAAGGCGTTAACTTTGAGTGCGTTTGGTCTGTATAATAGTATTGATCAGCCAAGACACCTTTAACTTAGCTTTGATCAAGAAGACGCGACTGTGCATTTTCTTCCCTCGTTGAAAGTTTACTACTTGGACATACATCCGTGGATTCTGTTGGAGAATTACTTACCTAAGCTACAATTATCGAGGATTCACTTTAAAGCACGTTCTCAGGTGAAAGTGTATGCACCAACGACGTAAAATAACTTTTCTTTGTATGTGATCATTGTATGCTTTATTACGAGACAATGAACAACTACTGATATACTGTAAAGTTCACGGTTTGCTTGAGCATCGTTTATATTGCTTCTGACAATTGTTTCACTTGGATGATATGCTATGTTTAACAGCAATGTAATGATCAATACTACGTCTGACGATATCTTATTGGAAACGTTATAGGATATGAAATAATCAAACAATAATCCTATAACTTTCTCTAGAGAGAAATAGAGGATTGCTATTATAGAGGGAAAGAGATGTAAAGATGCTCGTGTTGAGTTGGATGGATATTTGACCATAAATTCATTTATAAGATTGTGAGATATTTTGACTGTTGTCTAAGTGAAATATTATATTTTAAGAAGACTTAATACGATTGCGGTGGACGCACATTAACCCATAAGTTGAACTGACATTGATAATTTATTTATTGATTTATGTCTAGCATTCTGAAGAACTACTGATGAAAAGCTAGGATAAATTATGTGTTTTTTACTACTCAAGGTATCACCTGGTTCCGCGAAACAATACCACATTGTGTTTTATTAGAGGCCATCTTCCTTCTGGCACCATTTGCAACAGTGTGTTCCGAAAGCTTTCTCAACTTCGTTGAGGTATTAGGTAGTTCAGAAACTGTTTTGACGAACTTGCAAAACGACCTTGTTAGAAATCTGCTTTTAAACAAACGCTGACCATCGTTTTGTAACTGAAGACGTGTTTTACGAACTGCTATGCAGTAAACCCCGACATAAGTAATATGTGAAACGACTTCAGTGGGAGAAATACTGTTCAACAACGTTGGCTTTATTTGAATGAATACTATTCAGCAAGCTTCCATTCGAAGCAGGATGCAAACAACTTTGCTTGCATCAGTTCTGGTCAACACTTACCAACAAAAGTAGCAGGTGACAGACTTTGAGTCCAGGAATATTGTCGATGTCTACAAAAGTATAACGTCAAAAAGCATTATTTGAAAGGCTGTGCCTCAGGCTACACATCCTCAAGTAGACAGTTACAGCTTTTAAAAAGTATAGTGTAACCAACACATACCAAAGTAGAGTAACATAACTTGAGTCTCAGTTTAACAGCAGGTTATCTCAATACGGGAAAGCGATCACCAATATATCTGGGGCAACCGAGCGTCAATCAACGATTCAGCTGATATCCTGTATCGATTCTGCCAGAAGTTATATAACAGGAATAGCATGACAGTGAGACCAGATTGAGGGGACTAATTCAAACAGACGGAAACATGAGCACTGAGGAGGAATGCATACGAATATACAACTTTTCGTCCTTATCGCCTGGCAGTGTGTATTGTGATGCTACTTTTGACGAGTTTTCCTGCTGGCCTCCTACCACTGCCGGAATAAATGCTACAATCCCTTGTCCACAGGATCTTAGCATTGTAGATCCTACAAGTAAGTATGCTTTGCTTTGGAATGACAAACGCCCCCGGTCTTTACTGGTTTTACAAATATTTGTTTATTTAAATGCTCAAATTATCCCGTTTGCTAGCTACTACAGGAAAATGATGCTTTCATTTTCTCTGTTTTTGACCTGGAGCATGAAATAAATACAGAATGAATTTAGTATAATTTGGTTTGGAAATTAACAAAACGTGTTGTACTTTAAGTTTAAGAATTACGTTTATTTATAACCGTTGATGGTCGAACGATATGTACCAAGAAGATAACTGGGTCACATTATCCACTTCGCTTCCCTTGTCTCAGTCGTGGCTTTGACATTCTGAATCTACCGAATGAGAGCTGGCATACAAATCTTATCTACCGAATGAGAGCTGGCATACAAATCTTATCTATCGAATTGCTGAAGCACGAAAATGATCTTTGATATACTTCCCGAAGGCGGCTGAACCCCCAACATGGCAATAATCGCGTACTGACGAGCACGTGAACGTTATACAATACGACATAGAATGTCATATACATGTATTACAATATTATTTGACACAACTACTGTATACTTCCTAGAGGTAATGTTTGTTTTATTAACTTTGCACTACCAACAAGAGTAACAACGTTAAGTGAACTACATTGGAGCGTTGTAGATAAGAACAGATACTATTTCATACAACTGCAATATTCCTCGTGTGTGTGTGTGTGTGAGGGTGTGTGTGTGTGTGTGAATGGTCATCGCAGTGTAGTCGATGTCAAACGCTGAATATGTTACCTATGTATGCTAGATTAAAATATAGTCTGAAGTAAGGTTAATATTTCTAATATTAGTTCTTATATTGAAAGGATTATATTTGTAATACAATAAATAAGATCCCAGAGAGCGCTCACTTCAAAAGCTGCAACTGTCTAGACTGGGAAAATATCTAGACTGTATGCTTGTCTCTGTTATAATAAAACTTCAGAGTCTGGATGACAGACTACCATGTATGCCAATTGCTTACTGATTGCCAATTACTAATCATCAACAATAGAGAATAAAACAAAGTACCCGTTCTATATTCACGGAATTACTGACTAAAACAGCAACCATGATCTTCATTTTCACTCTCTGATAATGCATACACTAAATGCTTCTCTACATATGCATGCTTAAATGAACCCTCATGATCTGTGGTCAGTTTTCATACCTTTACAATAAGCATAAATACGATGCGCTCATGTTTATTTTGCCATGTAAAAATACGGTTGAGACTCCTTTCACAGAACTACCAATGCAAAAGTTTTTTATCATAGGCTACCTATGTTACATACAACCCTTAATGTACATCATTAGTGCATGCATTTTGGTGTTGGAGCAGATAAATCAATGAAACACTACTCAATGGAAACTTGAAACTCTGTTTACCAAAAACCTCGTTCTTGTCAAGTAAACACGTCCGGTGTTTCTGGACAGGAAACCAATCCCTTCCAACTAAATCCGGTCTGTGCTTTATGTAACTCATGATCAGAAAACTATAGTTTGTTACTTGATTATGGAACATCGTGTCTTGGTGATAACGTCTCATGGGTTTAATTAAAACAACCGAAGCCTCTGGATAGTGGGAACTCCTACGATGCGATGTGTTATCTTAGAAGAAGTCAATATTCCTACAAGCATAACGTGACCAAAGTATGGTCAGGGCATGAATATTCCTGTTCCGTCATTAGTCTTTAGTTTACAAGGTTCCATACATCACTTGCCTTACATCAAGGGGTGCTGATATACTGACAAAGAGAAATATATGAATAGCGATTCAATTAGATACATAAATTTACCTGCTTTGGAGATTAGCTTCTGTCATGAGACCACGAACATGTCCCAAGAAAGGTATCCATAACGATCTATTTTTCTAATGTGAAATGTTTGTTGCAAATATCGGAGTCTTCGCATTTGTGACAATTCAGTGAATTTTAGTGTGTGGTTCAGTTTAGGATTTAGGTTGGGTTATCGTTGTGGTTTGGTGTTGTTAGGTTTAGGGTTAGGACAAGGTAAGGATATGAGATACGGTTGATATCAGGGTTAAACCAATGTGATGTCGGACTGTCGGACTACGGGACTGTCGAACTCATGAGCCGAAGGACACTCGGATCCACACCGAAATATCAACACAAATCCGTTATAGCAGTGTGTTTGTGGATTGGCTGTCATTGATTATTATCTGGTGACTGATATATTCACCGTCCGTTACCAGTGAATACAGTAACGTTTGAAATGTCACCAGTCAAATACCTGGCCGATGAAATCGTCACCGTCATGTGTGTTTTGTCAAGGGTTATTTAACTCATTGGACTGTCGGAAAATGTATATGTTGCAACAATACGATTTGCATGAAATAATTAGGTCCAACATATCAACACTTTAAAAGCTGTATCTTTCAGTCAAAAACTTTGAGTAAGATATTTAAAAGAAATGTAGGTGCAAACTGAGACATTAGCAGTGTCAGTGGTGTCATCTTGAGCAAGTGACTTTCCTCGTAAATTGCCTCAGTCCACCCAACTGAAATTGGGTACCTATTCGTCAAGCGATGAATATGTGCAAGGTAACCTTCCACGCCTAACTGGCAGCTTGGGTTGTATACTTCCCGGGGAGTTGGCGAATGTTGTATATTGTACTTTGTTCCCATGACTGGCGATAATGCTGAGCGCTTTGAGCATGCTGCCGAGTGGATAGGCTTAGGCGCAATATAAGTGTACACACTATTATTAATTGCAAACACAACAAGAAGCAATAAAACCACACAGCCCCACTATAACGGTTTCGTCTAGTGACTCTTCGGGCGATAACGATTGACAGAAGCAAGTTTGTGTGTGATATACTCTTTGAAGGGTTGGCGTAATAACCTATATATAATTGTCCAAAGTCACAATGATGGGTAAATAGGTTAATGAGTTTTGCTGATAAATGTATATTATGCAAAATGAACAGAGAAACTGTGCAGTTGCATGACAAGACGTTCGTTCGTTGCGTTTTATACTCCTGGGTCGTTTAGGTGGTTTTTCACATCTCTTATCAGATGTGAAAGTACCGATGTTTAGCATGTTTTGTTTGAACCGCTGCTACATAAAACGTCAATTATCAAGCATCGTGTATTACCAGTCAATATGGATATGTCATCTAACTTGTGCGACAACCAAAGCTTTAGAAGTACCATATTATACCTATTCTAATTGAGTGACTCGTCAATAGTTGGGCTGACTGCATATTAGGTCTATTAGCCGACATACTGCATTGGTTAAGCTCTGAGTATTCCAGCATATGCGAGTTACGTTGGTTAGTTTCGAATGTCATAACTACTACGTTGGCAGAAGACAGAAAGCCGTTGGTAATTACCACTCGACTTCATTTACCAATGTTCTAACTACAGACACTTGATACACTACGAGACAACAATGTATGTCCAGTTTACCAAGATAATTTCAATCGTGAAAATCAAACAAGAATTCGAATATACTCGTATCGAGAAAGAGGAATCATGGCACATAAATAATTCAACTATCATAAATAATCTTCGTCACATTCATATTTTATTGCAGTAAAATACATGTATGTTAAACGGCACTGAACGCTAAGCCTTACAATAATCGTAAGTATAAATCTCTAACACTATAAAGGGTATACTTCAATGATGCTTGTTTCAGAAAATGCCACACGGTTCTGTGGGTATGATGGAACATGGGAGAGGACCTCGGATTATAACAGCTGTATTTCAGACCATCTATACCATGTTCCAGTGAGTAGTATATCGAAGCCTTCACCGCACCGGAGCAGTCTTACAGCTAAACAAAGGTCGCACTGTATCTGTGTTTTGAGCACCCAATAGTTAAACGTGTGCCAATGCGTTTACGCTAAGCATACACCGACCGAGCTTTCAGGGAACGAAGAAATAATCATTTGACTAATCAACAATGACCAGGAAGTACATCACTCATTTGATCTTTCAGATCTCCAAACCATACGTATCTGTTTTACTCGGAAGGCTTAGTCTAGGTTGACACATGACCTATAGAATGTGCGTTTGTCTCGTGCAACGCATGGAGGTCACGGGCATGAGATGTTAATAAGCCACGTCGAGCCGAGAAAGTAGTTGGGTCGGTGATCGGCTAGTGTTTAGAAGCTTGCAGGCGGCCAAGGGTTTGCTCTTAAATTATCCCAGTTCACCCAGCTGAAATTAGGTGCCTAGTCGGAAAGTGATGGTATTTGTGAACGTTAATACCATTGTAGCGCCCAACAGGCAGCTTGGGTTGTTTACTCCCCTCAGTGTTGTGAAGTACGGGTGTGGGTTGTACGTTGTTCCAATGACCAAGGTAAGAATGTGAAGCACTTTGAGCATGTCCCTTCGTGGTATGGAGTTTGGTGCGATATAAGTGGCCTTATTGTTATAATTATTAACATGTGGTGTGAAGAGGTCTTGTAACAATCTCACAGTTTTCGCATTTGTTACATTTGTTTTATGCAGGCATGTGCCCCGAGTGTCCTTTACATGTGTTAGTTTTGGGTAATCCAGACCTTTTTTATAATTAAATCATTCTTCAGCATATAAATCCTTGCAAAAGCTGTTGAGCTGCACTGTATGTCAAGGCAATTACTCACTGTGCTTTGTATTTCTGCAGGGACTTACTGGAGACAGGTTTGGGGTCCGGGTTATCTACAACATCGGCTTCATTGTGACGACAGTAGCTCTTGTTATAGCTCTTATAATCTTTCTCTACTTCAGGTCAGTACTAATAAAGTACAGTTGGACACGTGCTCCCGAACGCTAAATAGGTCTGGTGCTATATGTGTGATATAAAGTTGATAACATACCCTGTGCATCATACACTGTATAATCTATGCCAATTTAAATAACGCCGTATCCCCTTAGACTCGGTAGAAGGTTTACCGAAAAATGTTCCGTCGATTTCCAAACGTTTTCCGATTATGAGCCGAATGCATTTATTTGCAAGTGTAACGTTTCTGAATGTTTAAAATATGTTTAAAAAGTGCGGAATGCCTCTGTTTCATTTATAGTTTGTCACTCTTGGAGTCCCAACAGAAATTAGAATATTCAAGAGGCTGTAAAACCGACAAACATGCTATATCTTGTGTGTGTTATTCGTGGTATTTACAAAATTGTATGTATATTTATAGTTCCATAAGTTGTTGTTTTGGAAAGAAAACACTGAGTTTGACCAGGTATCCAACTTTTATAAGTACATTTCTATGTCCATGTCTACCAATTAGGGCTAGTGACGTCTTAATACTTTGTATTTGTCTGCAAACCTTTCAAACGTAACTGCCAGCGGCCAAACTAGGCACCGACATTGGCGGGAGACCGGTGACAATAGTGGGGTAGAGTTACATTTTGTGGGGGTGATATTAATGGTGCAAACTGGGTGTATAAGATAATTTCACGTTTTTGTTGGGAGGCAACATAGTGAGGCAAATGTGAGCAATAGTAATGTCTGTAATAACTATATATTGCTGTCATTACCAGTCCGTTGAGAACACTTAACGTTACAGTCTCAGACTTCTTTCAGATTATTTACACGCTACGTTTCGATATATATCCTAAACATCATTTTCAAGCGTTTAACGACGATTGAGGATTAACATAGAACTTAGCGTGTACGTAAAATAAACGCAGTTCCCAATGTGTTCCCAATGCATAAATGAGACTTCGAAATGACGTTAAAACAACTGATTACGAGTCGGGGAGACTCTCACTTTATGTTATTTTTTTTCAGGATTTTAAGGTGTCTACGGAATGTCATCCACTGTCATCTGATCGTTACGTTCATCCTACGTAATGTAGTCTGGATTATAATGCACAACACTCTCCTCCTCCTGTCACGGCACAACCTTCAGGTATGGCTGACTAAAATTGTTGTCTTTCGAACTGTGTACATAATACATATCTCTCGTTCACGGCTTAAGTTTCCAGACAGATTGCGTCTTTCACTTCAGAGCAGAGATCGAAAACTGGTGTTCAGTAAATGATTGGGTTCGACTGAACTATTCTGTCAAGTTTTAACACTTTTATCCTGCATTGCAACATTTTATTCAATGACTCTCCCATGTGTCTTCCTTTCCATCATGACAGTGGACATGTTGGCCCGTTTTGTATCCCTTTATTTCATGAGAAGTGCAAGGGAGGAGTTGCAGAACGACCGTCTCGGGAGAGGGATGATGTGGGGAGGGGGTTGATGCACATTTCCCGCATGGTTTTTATGGAAAGCACGGTTCGGTATGCAGTTTCCCTCGTTAATATGTATGTAAACAACACCTGTACGTAATTATTGTTGTCAGGTTGTTGTTAGTTTTGTTTTTTAATAAGTTTGTTTTGTTTTGTGTGCATACCTGGGGTAGATGAGAGATCAAACATTCAAAAAAGCGGTTGATGGTTTACAATGTTTGTGGACCCCCTGTTCTAGAGAAACTGAAACTGTTTTAGACTTGTATTGAATTTCTTACTGGTCTATTTCTTATTTTCTTACGGTATTGCCAACACGTAAAAGATGGATTACTGTCATGCATAACCTTATTTGGTTCTAATTGGTTGCTAGTTGAAAGTAAGTACCAAAGACGCTGCGTTCAGCGTAATTATATTACTGAAAGCACTATATTCAATTCAATGTCGATTATTGCAATAAACTGTTTTTGTTCTTTCTTTATTCATCGTACTGAAGAGGCAACAGGCTTGGGGTTTTTTTTATTAATGGCATTAGCCATATTTATACAGGATAGTTTTAAGGTTGGGATTTAGCTCACAGCTGTACACACTTTGTTACTACTCAGCACAGCATGAGTGTATCTTTTTCAATGGAAACAAAACGGCCGATGTCTCAGTTATGTGACCATTGCTTGTTGATTTCGTACAACAACAGGGGTAGACCGAACTGGTCGCCACACCGAACTGGTCGCCAAAAGTTAGATCCACGTCGATAAATACATTGGCGCTATACAGTCCACCACACTTTGCCAGATTTTCGGATAGAAAGTATCTGGTCCTCTCTCCCCCACAATGCCAGAGTTTATTAG
>JAUELE010162106.1:0-10248 GCA_031471655.1 Diodora aspera
TTTCGGCAATTGATGTTCGGAAATCGGGTTGGAATCGCATTGAGTACATACTATTATATTTGGTCACGAAAGGGAACTTTCTGGTTTATGATGTTTGCTAAGGCTATATAATTATACATGTAGGCCTACATATGTGGCTGCGCGAGTAACAAGGCAATGCCTTAATTTATATTATTGTTTTATATTTTCCTGAAATACCTGCCTCTGTCAATTGTTTTGCGAGCTATTCATTTGTCAAACCTATCAACTGTTGTTTGTCATCTCTTTGAACTGACACGCCCCTTTGACCGCAGTTTGGACACATGTTGTACTTTGCAAAAGAAGATCCTCTGTAACAAGTGGATACGGTGAAACCGCGATCCACGGCTTGTCAGACGAGTATCTGGCATCCGGTCAGATTATTTCGGTATTCACCTACTTTAAGGCCATTAGTTTTCTCCTTTGGGAGTTCAAAGATTAACGCCTTAGGAAGACACGCAGACGATGGGAAGCTAAACCGGTAGAACGTCAACCAACCATTCCGAAGGTCCACGTCCGAATTCTTCAGCATCTTTGCTGCAATGGTTAATGTTGCTGTCGACCACTTCTTGTGCGTTGTCTGACCACGATATCACCCGTAGTCAGTTTCAGCCGTACCTGGCAGGTGTCACCGCATCAACTCGTCTCCACTGGCGATGCCGTGTCGAAGAAGACGAAGGCAGATGCTGTACTAATTGAATTGAACTAACAAATCAAACTTGTTTGATATTTTCGCTCTATTGTTTTCAATCGCAAAGGTCTATTCAATCGTTTGATTACCAATCAGAGGCCGAGATTTTATCAGGTGGGATGACAAAAACCACGTGATGTATTGTAAGTCATTCATGTGACAAATAATCGTGAACGATCAAATCGTTCGTCGTTTGTGTGTGTGGTGTACGAACGATTCAGTCGTTTCCGATCAGATCGTGAAATGTATCGTGAACGATTTGATCGCAAAGGTTTGCGGTGGCCTTAAAGTTCTATGGAAATACAGTAGACTGCGCCACTTTTGGGACCAGGATTTTTGTGGTGACTTAGAGATTTGGCGACTTACAAACTTTATTCCAGATTTTTCTTTGTAGGACAGTGTACTTAATTTTCGCTTTACTGAAATAGCGAATGCCATGGTACACGCTCCGACTCCGAATTCAAATACCCACTGCGAAACTGTGTAGGCCTACATGTACAACAGTCCTTGACTTGCGTAACGCCTTCTGATAGGTGGTGGAGATTCCCCACTCCAACTTCCCATTCTAATCTTATGTGCCGCGGCATGGGCGTGTCGACTTACGCACGGGGAACGCAATTGATATTGCATGGTTGGGACCGGAATTTTACGACGTCTAAGGCACTTTGGCGACTTAGAAATGGCGAGTTAGAAATGGGTAATTTAACGGGAAAGACATTATAACAAATTGGGACTTTTTCATCAAGATCGACTTATACACTTTGGCGACTTAGGCGCGGTCTACTGTATATCATTACGGGGCCGCTGGTGATGCCGAGCAAGTTGAGTTCAACTCTTACGGCACTTACGGTAATGTAAACAATGAACATTTTTAATGGAAACACATGTTACTGCGACCGCTGCACCGGTACCAGATACGCCATTCTGACTCGCATTTTCCACCCAAATCCTTTTCATTATTTAGAGAAGGATAAATGTTGATTGGTAGCCAGGGGTGCACGTGAATCTGACAGTTACTGGACATTTCTGCACACTGTGTAGTTCATGCTTTGACAGCACGACGTCGTTCTGTTCATTAGGTATAATTTCATGAGAAGTTCATTGTCTTGAATTTAACAGCGTATATGGTACATTCATTGGCCAGACATTTTATGAGGATTATCGCATTTTGAGCTATATCATTCCAGCAAACATTTTACAGCAACAGTGACTCGTGATGCAGATGTGTGAACAACTTTGACAGTTGACAGTTTTTTCGATAATTCATCGGATGAGTACTGTATTACTTAGCCAGTGTTCTTCCAAGCCCCTAGATAACAGTTTGCATTTTTATATTGATTTAGAACATATAACTAGTATACTCACTGAAAGTGGCAACTTATTGTATAGAGTTTGTCAACACCATTAACGTCAAGTATTTGCATTAGGCTTGAGCACTAGCTATTATTTTTGACGGCTATCGCCATTTATAACTTTTTCACGCATTCTCTATCAACACGCGCAGTGGACGTTCAACTTTGAAGCCTTTTAGAGACACTCAACTACTAGTACATAAAGGTTGAAATGCTGTGTGTATCCTGTGAATTGTTACACTAGGTGCACGTACGTATAAACTGAAATCCACACAACCTTTTGCATTGATCTACCTTTAAAAGTAACCATCGGTTGTTACAAGAAATATTCAATCTGTCGAGAGTTGAACATCTTCTGTCAGTGTTAAGAATGTACAGGTTATGCTTGAGTTCGAATGGAAAGCAAACTTACTAATATACATGTAGTAATATAATATAATATAATATTATATAATTTGATAAATTTACAAACATGTGTGAACTACTCTAATTAGTTTTTGTAAGTTTTTTCGCAGATGCGTTAATCAAAGAAGCTTTGGTTTGTACTTACAGTTGCATGTGAGCGCTATTATGATTATATTTCTTTAAATATGTTCATATTGTTATCTTTTCTCTTAGGGGAAAGTTGGATGAAAAGCGGAATTCTGGGTATATAGCCATTCTTCTTCTGGGTAGATTACAACATTTCGGGTTGGGGGGGGGGGGGTATTTACGGGATGTTGTGGTATGTCACGTGATAAGAGTTGTCCAATTAAACAGCAAAACCCCTTGCGGACTATTTCCCTGGCTAGAGCACTGCATTTTACTTTGTCATGTTTGTGTTGATTACAGTACATCATGGTTTGTATACCAGCTACACATACCGCCGATAATTGAACATTATTTATGGAAACGTACACCTGCCGCAGTGTCGTCTAGGGCTTGCGGCAGTTGAGTTATATTATGCGAAAGGTATTAATTTTTTCAGCAACGAAGAGCAAAATACGCTTCAAAGGCCAAATAACCACCTGTTGCTTGTGGTTACTGATGAATAAACCCTTCATGACACTGGAATGCAATTCTGTACTGTTGAGTCGTTACAACCAATAACTACAAGTCCTTTACTTACATACATAATTATTACGTATGTTGGTAAAGGACTTGACTAAATACTGTAAATTTATTGCCATACCAACAGCGTGCATCGTATACTCCCCAGGGAGCTGTATGGCGTGATATCTGTTCTGCGAAATGTGATTTTGATAATAAAGCCCTCGCGATAGGACATGTAGCAAGGCATCGTATCTACAACCCTTTTAAGCAGAAGGTGGGTTTGAATCTCGTGCAGGGCACATCTGTCAGGAATACAAGACAATGCAGTGATTAGCGTGACGGTCCACTATTTTGCGAGGGTTGGTATTTGTGAGTTGGAATCCCGCTCAGATATCTTTCTCAAAGATGCAGAATTAAATGATGCAGTGGTTAGCGTGACAGTCCACTATTCTGCGAGGGTTGGTGTTTGTGTGTTGGAATCCCGCCAAGGTATCTTTCTCAAAGATGCAGGATGATGCAGTGATTACGCGTGAGAAGTCCACTATTCTGCGAGGTGTGGTGTTTGTGTGTTGGAATCCCGCCTAGGTATATTTCTCAAAGATGGATGATGATGCAGTGATGAGCTTGACGGTCCACTATTCTGCGAGGTGTGGTGTTTGTGTGTTGGAATCCCGCCTAGGTATATTTCTCAAAGATGCAGGATGATGCAGTAATTACGCGTGACAGTCCACTATTCTGCGAGGGTTGGTGTTTGTGTGTTGGAATCCCACCTAGGTATATTTCTCAAAAATGCAGGATGATGCAGTGATTAGCTTGACGGTCCACCATTCTGCGAGGGTTGGGGTTTATGGGTTGGAACCCCGCTTAGGTATATTTCGCAAAGATGCAGCAGGATGATGCAGTAATTACGCATGACAGTCCACTATTCTGCAAGGGTTGGTGTTTGTGTGTTGGAATCCCGCGTAGGTATATTTCTCAAAAATGCAGGATGATGCAGTGATTAGCTTGACGGTCCACCATTCTGCGAGGGTTGGTGTTTGTGTGTTGGAATCCAGCTCGGATACCTTTCACAGAGATGCAGGATGATGCAGTGATTAGCGCGACGGTTCACTATTCTGCGAGGGTTGGGGTTTGTGGGTTGGAATCCCGCCCAGATATCTTTCTCAAAGATGCAGGATGATGCAGTCCTTAGCGTGACGGTCCATCATTCTGCGAGGGTTGGGGCTTGTGGGTTGGAATCCCGCTCAGGTATATTTCTCAAAGATGCAGTGATTAGCGTGACGGTCCACTATTCTGCGAGGGTTTGGGTTTATGGGTTGGAATCCCGCTCAGATATCTTTTCACAGAGATGCAGGATGATGACGTGACGGTTGTTGGTTCGAATCCCGTCCTAGTAGCTCTTTCACCCCGATTGAACTCCGACACCAACGTCATTACTTGTCACTGTGGTATGATTGAAAGATTGTCTAAAACTACGTTGAATCCATACTCATTTTCTTTGTTATACAGGTGCCTTCATTGTGGTGATGTTATGCATGGGAAATTACCGGGTATCCGGCATCCTGTTTGTAGCTTTCCAGCAGGAGTTTGCTGGTTCGGCGTCCGCCACAGCGTCTATCATGGGAATATACTCCATCTTTCAGGGAATTGCAAGTAAGTTTTCGGTCTCTTCAGAATCCTAATCACATACCTCCACATAACGTCTTTACTTCGCCGAGTGCTAGGAGAGACGCACCACATGATTGACAACTAATGAAATGTCGCATTCACTGCACGAAAAGTAACACAACGTCTTGCTTCGACGAATGTTAGGAAAGAAGCTCCACATTATTGGACGCAAGCTGGTGCTATGGAAGCTTCATCGACTGGTCAAAACGCCCTCCTTGAGACGGTATCATATGACGCGAGTCATTATACCCTAGATTTCGAGGACAAGATGTCTTGAAAGGGGAGGGAGGTGCTCGGGTGCATTAGTCTCGCTGGTACCGCATGTACGAAACGCATGGTGTGGGGGGGGCGGCAAAAAAGGTTCGATTTGGTGTATTCTGACGTACTTATCGGGCCAAAAATGTTTCAATTGTTTAGTGCTAGGCCTCGCAATAAGAGGAAACCTTGGCCTTGCCCCATCGGGCTGGAGGAGGCTTGAGCTCCCTGAGCATATCAGCCCAGTCCCGCCCCCTGTCCGCTTTCGCCTATCCTAACTTCAGCAATAACAAAGATTTGTACAACTTATACTGATTTTATTGAACTGATCACATTGATTTATGTTCTTCATACGTATATCATTTGCCCTCAGTGCTTGTCGCTTGCAACGTTCTGTTCGAGTATATGTCGGCCAGAAAGGTCATCATGATTGGTGGATTGGTTGCGGGTATTGGTATCTCCCTAGGAACCTTTGCTCAGTCAACACAAATGCTGATGGTGACCAGCGGCATTATTGCAGGCAAGTATACATTTTCCAGAACATTCATTTTCATTTATTAATATATTTCGTGGTTCGATCAATTTTGGAAACCAGGGCGTTTGTTTCTAAACCAGAGTAGCCGCGCAGTGTCGAACGCGTGTTTGAAGACCAACAAGCCTGCAACTGGAAGGACACGTAGGTTCTACGATCATCTTACACCAGTTTGGACAATTTGTTCCAATGGGTCATGAGATGAATATGCGGCCCGGAATATTGGTTATAGTGAGTGGGTATCAACTGAAAAACGGCTCAGTAATTGTGTTGTAACTATAATGACGTTGACGACCGAGCCAGTAAATCGATAAAGTTTTGGATGTTAACTGACAATCGACTGCACAATTTTCACCATTGTGAGCTTGGCAGTGATTGGCCACAGGAGACAACTGATTTCATTGGTCGGTGTTTTTCGCTTCTTTTCAAATAGTTTTCTTTTGAACATAAATTGCGGACGAGGTGTTCTGGTACACAAACAGGTCTTCGCACCATCAAGAAGAAACGTGAGGGATATGAACCTGTATTTCTAGACGAGACAAGGGCACATGCCTTTCACACAACCAGCAGTTAGTGGGTACGCCGTTAATGGTAAAGAGTCCGGGAGAAACATACCAATGCCGAAGGGAGAAGTCATTATTCTCCATGCAGATTCTGCTAGTCAGGGTTTTCTCCCAGAATGTGATCTAATATTCAGGGCCAAGACAAAAGACAACGGCAAAATATTTCTGGAGTGCATTGTTGAACAATAAACTTGTCCCAGCTTTGCCTGTCAAGTCTCTCATTGTCATGGACGACCCCGTGGGGTTTCCGGGGAGTGGCGTGGCGTCGCGTAGCTAGAATAGGACCTCAGTAACCCAATGCTTGTCGTACAAGGCGACTTAAATGGGGTTCTTTTGCTTTCACTTCCCTTTCTATCTATCCCTTTTATGAACTGTCTTTTCACTCGATGTGCTCCTTGCACATCACGTTGCGTCATGGTTGAAATATTGTCCTTGCAACGTAAAACATCATTTTAACTCAACAACATTGTCATGGACAACGCACCATGTCATAGTGTCCAAGACACTGACAACAAGACCCCAACCTCTAACAATCGTAAAGGGGATATAATTACATGACTGTTACGGAGGAATGATGCCTCAGCTTCTAGGGCTACACAACCACAACTCTGTGAAATCAAGGCAGTGAAACATAAGCCAGTGTATAAGGTTCACGAATATAATCGAAATTCATGGTCACGCCGTGGTACGACTTCCACCTTATCACTGCAATGTCGAGCGTGACGTTGAACGAGTGAACACCACATTCAAATTGCGGGATGTTGAAACAACTTTTAAATGAATCCCTTGCTCGGGTAACAGTAGAATCACGGTACTGGTCACATGATGGACTACAGTAGACACGTAGAAGTGTTATGAGATAGAATCGCGTAACTGATCACGTGATGGACCACAGAGGCTTCAGTGGTGACAGCCTGCAGTGAGACTAGAGATTCCGATGACAAAGTCTGTGAACTGTCTCACTACGATTATGACTATAAAAATATCTTGAGACAGCCCCATTTACGCTGTCACTCATCCTACCGCAGCACGTGCAATGCAGGTTGTTTGCGCTGTTCCACTTACCGTGTGACTTTCCTACGTACAATTAGTCGAATTGTGATCCAAGTTGCATGATAGTTTCTTAAACAACCTTTTCTGTGTCAGGCGTCGGTAGGTTCAGGGAAATCATTGTATCGGCTTGTCAGTAAATACATTATCCCTAATTTCGAGCTATTTGTCGTTCTCATTCGCTGTCAAACGAACTGTAACTGCATGGTCAGATCGGTCATCCTCGAAAAGGTGGCTAAATGTTCCTAAAGTCTTATTTCATGGGAGTGATATTTAGAAAGAATATATTCCAAATAACATAATGCTTGTTCCAGAAGGTAATTTGCTCCAGATAATAATGTTCCTGATAATTGTTCCATGCCAAGGAATGGGACGTACTGCTAAGTTTTCACAGTGATAATTACCCTGTACAGATGAAGGAGTACTGAGTGCGAAAACAGATACAAACCAATGTTCAGTCCTTGATTGTGATAGAATGTCGGATACGTTTGGGTATAGGTAAGAATTCATGCGTACTCGATACGCATTTAAAAGACCTGTGGTACTTGTCATTTACATACGCATATATGCATGTACGGCCCTTATCTAGAGCACTGGACATTCAACATGAAACGGATGTTAACACTGGCAACGGACTGCTTATTACGCGGCCCTATTCATTTTAAGTTCAAATTGAAATATCTAGCTGCCCTGTTCTGCATTTCTTTTGCAGGTAATACTTTGAACTGTGACATAAAATGTTATTAGATATTTTTGTTTGCCAAGTAAAGATGCTAGCAGGCTGTGAACTTTGGTGAAATCTGTTGCATTTCATATGAAATAATGTCGTCTCCGTAGTTAATGCCTTTAACAGCATTTTGCGGAAAAACGAGCCGGTCACGGTCACTAATAAATACCACTTACTCACTTATGAATGCACCCTCTTTGTGATTGTATACAGTGTTCAGGTCTCGCAACGTTGTGTAACATTCTACAGAGCTCTACATTTGGCCCTTCTAATGATAAACAAAGAAGAACATTAATTGTGGTCCGGTGGCAACTGTTGGTTTCAACTCTGTGCTTGTTCATATTGTACTGGCGTGATTATCCTTTAGAGTACAGCGTGCACAACACTTGAAATAGTGCCCCTTCAATGTTGAATAATAACCCAATTTGCATGCTGCTGTTGCAAGCGTTGTATTCACTAAAGGGTGATTTTGAGTATTCGACTTCCAGCGAAGCCATACAGTGGCAATGAACGAATCAGTTTGTGTTCTCGTTGTCGTAATTTATGACCTTGGTTTTGGTGTTTCAGGAACTGGACTTGGAATGACGGTCACCCCAGCCATGATAACACTTGGACTACGGTTTGAACGTCGGAGAGTGTTGGCAAACGGGATTGCATTTTCTGGCTCGTGTTTGGGAGGAATCATGTATCCACCGTTTACGCGGTATATCCTTGATGAGTACGGTTTGCGAAGTTCCATGGCAATCTTTGGCGCATTGACGCTCAATATTATCCCAGCGGCTATGTTCATAGTGCCCATCAAGGGCAAGGTGAAGGAATCAAACCAACAGCTGAAACCCAACGACACGACAATAAATGCTGAAGACGAAATCCCCGAGAACAATCCCAGTTCATCCAAGGCACTTCTCAGCTCTGAGAAGGACGCGACAGATTATGACGAGATTAAGGACACGAAAAATGAGGAAGATGGTACGAGCATTACATCAATAACGAATACAAATTGCAGTGAAATCAAACCGAATGAAGATGAACCTTCTGAATCAGATCAAATCGCGGATGGGCAACAAGAGACGAAATGTTCGAATTGTCTCGGAACACTTCGAAAGATAATCCTGGACAAAGATGTTTTTTGTAATTCACTATTTTACGTGTTTTTAGTTATTAATATTCTTGGAGCTCCTGGGGTGACAACGTTCCCTGGTTTTCTACCACCGGTGGCCAAGGAGAAAGGTATTGGGGATTTCCAGCGTGTTATTCTTGTCAGTCTATACGCAGGGATAGACTTTCTTTGTCGACTCACCGTTGGCCTCGTGGCAGATAAAGACTGGGTACCCAAGTACAGACTGCTATCAGTTGCTTTTCTCTGTATTGGAACGACATACCAGCTTGTAAGGTTTTACAATACCTTTCCTCTTATGATAGTTCATGTTGTAATCATTGGCTTCTTCTCTGGATGTTACATGCCACTGATACCAGCGATAGCTATGGAGTTCTTCGGCAAGGCGAAATTTGCGAAGGTTTACAGCATAATCCAGTTCACTGGCAGCATAACGAATACAGCACTCTATCCATTTCTAGGTATGTTAAATATTCAATGTTTAAGTATTAGGCATTTCATCGCTGAACTCTCTGTCATATTGTTTTTGGCTTCGGCGTCGGCGTTGGCGTCCAGAGACATTGTTTTCGAATCACTGGGTCCTTTTCCACGAAACATGGTACATGGCTTAGTTGTGCCTTTTGATGGTTTTAATTTTCTGAAAATAATATTTTCCGTTTCCATGGCAACTAAATGTGGTAACTGTCATTTTCATTTCCGAAGCATAACTCTGGAACCGCTTAATATTTTTCACAAACATGAAACATGAATGGAGGAAGGGGGAGACATCTGTTTTTACGCGTAAACACACTTTCTAGTTAAATTTAGTTCTCTTGTCAGAGGAATGTAATGTAATGTAGGTTTGGTAGATGTCTTAGAACAACTACATATTAAATGCAATATTCGTTTCTTCAGATCCGTTAATTTCCAATTGTTGGACAACTCGGGGGAACAGAATTTGTTCTGACAAAAGTTCGTTTGTATTGTGGAAGTGAGCCCAGCTATTCGTTGATCCGTCAGTTAAGCTGTCCTAGTTGGTTTCCCCTTTGGTCAGCTTAATCCGCTAAGGCCGCAAGTATTGCTCTTGTCGTGGCGATAAAGTTTAAACATGATGAAAACCGTTTATAAACCTCCCGAAGGTTCATTTTCCCAAAATTCCCTATTCCGTAAAAGTCTATACGAAATCGGACCCTACCAATTCCGATTGTCATTCGGCCACCATGCGTAAATTTACCGCATGTCGAGTCTCGAGGGGCATACGAGT
>JAUELE010162324.1:0-13840 GCA_031471655.1 Diodora aspera
GCCCGCCACCTCCTCCCCATCTGGTATTATTATAGCCCGCCACCTCCTCCCCATCTGGTATTATTATAGCCCGCCACCTCCTCCCCATCTGGTATTATTATAGCCCGCCACCTCCTCCCCATCTGGTATTATTATAGCCCGCCACAACGAAGTTAGGCAGATACTGAAACGGGCCCCGTCCGTCTATTCGTCTGTCCCGAAGTCGTTTCCGGAGCGTATCTCGTCAACTATATTTGTCTGCAATAAGATAAGGTCCGTCTGTGGACTATAACTGCTAAACCGTTCCATATTGTTTCATAAAACTTTGTGGGTACATCAGGCTAGTGCAGTGGCTTAATTTGCCTTGTACTGCTCGGAATGATCTTAAATTGTTTAATTTTCAGTTCCCAGGGCAACAATTTGGGCTTGACCTGTTGTTGGATGGTATACGCTTTGTTAGTGGACCATTACTGTGAAATCAATCATGATTGTTTATGGAAACTTTGTGTGTACTTCAGACTAGTAATCTAGTTGTGTCTTTCACTGCTGTGAATTTATATGTTATTTTCTTCGGATATTATCAAAATAAGTTTAACTCTGTCCCAAAAAGGTTACAGCTCATTTTCAGACCATAATTTATGAAACAAGAAAGAACGTCCAGCCCCACCCCCAACAATCAATTAGTTGTCGCTCCCTTATTAATCCTTGAATACCAATCAAAGTAGCAAGGCTTTAATACAGGGAGGTCAACCGACTCTCAAATTGGTCAAGATTTGGCAAGTTTGTCTGCTGATTCATTATCAATAAAACTAACATGTGCAGAAATTCACTCAATGTTGCAGCTGATAAACTGTGCTTCACGGTATGTTGTAAGTTTGTTTACAGCATTCAAAATGTCCATCCTTGAACAACAGCCAGAGTTTAAGTCCTTATATTTAATTGCCGAATGAAAATCGGTGAGGATAATGATTTCCCGTTGATTCAGTTCTATCCATTGAAGAGCTTGAAGGATTGAAATCAAAATTGAAGACATTTCATGAAGTCTAAAAACATATTGTTAGTAGGGATTGCAATAGTCACAACACGCTTCGGAGCAGTAAGTCTACAGATTACAATGCAACAATTACTAGATTATGCTGATCTGGTTCTTCTAAATACAGGTAAGATGACCAGAGTAAACACGGGGATGTCATTTTCTCATCTTGATTTAGCTTTAGCATCTTCCTCTCTCGCAGCAAAATATAACATGGACGTTCCTGATGACTCTTTTACCAGTGACCATCATCCAGGCATTACACAGATAATTCTTACGTATACATCTATGGGGTTTTCTGGTGAGAGCCCATCCGGGTTGAAATTTAGATCAACTGGTCTGAACTTTCTCGAATTTGTGATGACACCCTCTCATCTGATTTATTATCTGATGACATAAACCTCCTCCGTTTGATGGAGTATCCGACCCTGACTACTAGCAGAACCATGCTTGATCTCGAAAATATTTATTTCAATTTGCAATATTTAGTGCATGCTTGTCCAAATACAAATCCACTATAATAGTGACACAGGCACCACATGAGCTTACAGACAAAGCACGAATTCAACGCAATAAAATGTTTTATGTAATGAAATATAAATGTACAAAAACAGTGAGCTGTCCAACGGCAGCCATTTTGCAACCAGAGGAATAGTACGAGGCGTCGCTGATCGGTCTATGGTCGATTTGTTTAGTCAAACTGTAGTACACCATAGTTAGTGATCGAACTCCCTCGCTCTATTGCTTCCCTTTATGAGCGAATTCCACCTCACGCAACGCATCGTAGGGCATGGCACTTGTATTAGTGATTTAAAAACAAAAACGAGTCATAAGTCATTTGTTTATTAAAAGCGATTTATACAAGATAAAGCTACGACAATTAAACGATAACAAACACTGTGAAAAAAAATCACAAAGAAATTTACTTAACTCTGGAAGTATCAATGCAATTTGTCACATAATACGAAATATTATATAATCGGATGGTATTTCATTTTCTTACTTCTTGTACATGAAATCTTATCGAAATTAATATCTGATGGAGTGTGGAGGACTTAAAGCAGTCAATGCACCTACATTTGCAGGCATTAACCTAATCCTATCGAATCATGTTGATGTGTTCATTACAAATCAGGCAATTAATTGATATACAAACACACACGGAGAAAAAACTAATTGAAATCTTCACTTTTATCAGACAATAGTCTGCACATGTCAGTTGTTGAAACTGGGCCTGACAGAAAACAAAGTGAGAAGCTAAATAATTCGGCCAAAAACCGACAGGACTAAGACATTGGCGATATTCAGCAAAGACACCATTGATAAGCAGAAGTATAAATAGTGATGTTTGAAGTTATTCTTGTCCTGGCCTCGATCAGGTGTTGTGGGTCGAGGCTGAGCACTTCTCACTCGAGCATGTCACTAAATTAGTTACATTAGTGTTAGAAGCGAGGTAACCTTCTATAGAACTGGGCATACACATACTCTACAGGTGGGTGTGGCTGCACACGGATGTTGTTTGTTGATAATGTTCAAGTGAAATAATGAACTAGTTAACATAACAACAAAGGTTATAAAATTGAAATAAATAAAACAGTTTTAAAATTGTCACACTCAAATACTTTCTCATCAGTCTACGAGAGAGTCGCGAATACATTGTGAAATAAAAGTTCTGCTGTAACAGTCTTCAACAGTATTAATTTTGCAATTCAAGTTATCAATTAATAACATGGTGTTAACACCATTCACAACAATCATTGATGTCACAGAATATTAAAGACTCTGACGTAACACCTTCATGTCATGATGTCATCAGTTTTTGCAATGTAGCCTTCGGTAAGTGACGATTTGGTATGACGTGTTCCCTAACCTTCTGTCATAGTTTACGGCGTGTTGGAAAACGGGTTGCAATAAAGTAATGAAACAGTTTCATCAGTGGAACAAAAACAACCCTGAACACGTTTCTCTGGATTGTGATCATAAATGCATAAACAGGTAGGTTAACCTTCGTGCAGATCAAATAGGTGAGACTTTTGTAAAGACATTGTGGTTCACAGAGCACAGAAGAATAAACATAGAAATACTTAAATATAAACAATACATATAACAACTCGTTGAATGCGTTCTCTCGTAATAGCACCAGAATATCACAGCCATATACGCTTGAAAACATTTACATATTTATAATATATATATATATTATAACGAATTACGTGACAAAAATACCCCGCTGATAACGTTTAGTATGGATGGGTGAAATTCCATTAAATCCGTAAAATGTCAATTATCACAATATACCACAGTTTATCTCAGTATGCATGGTGATGGTAGCGTCCTACATATATGCAGTTTTATAAATATGTCATAACAAATTTAAAATAGAAGAAAAAAACTAATTTAGCGGCATGACGATAAAACAACCGAATTTGAGTTTTTATGGGTTGTCTGACGTATTACTACAGGTTGTTACCGTTGTGATCTGAAATGGTTACCTGTGGCGTTGATAAGTTGCCGAAAGTGATCATGGTAGAATATATTTTATGGGCACTTCGTTAAGTGCTAGCCACTTGTCATAACCGTTCATTGGAATATAAAAGTATAAATATACAAAATAGCATTTTGCTTTGAGCACATTAAAATACAGAAATATAACACATTTATGGGATATAGACGACTCTCATGGGATCTTGTTTTTGCAAGAGCATTTTATGACCCCTGTTGTATGTTGTATGAATATGAAGCATCTCTCGGCACTTTATATCAGTGAGAAAGTACGATGTTGTTACAATGACTCACTTGATGTGGACTTAAGGTGACTCACAACGAGGATCTGTCGCTGAGCATGTGTAGTGAAATCAACATGTATCACACCAGCTGATCTTGATGTAGATTTCACGTCGTGTCACATTACCACGTGCGAAATTCGCATAAATAATTTCAAGCTGATTTCACGTGGCGGCCATTTTCGATTTGTCAGCACCTTTCAGCCATTCAAAGGACATAAGCTGTAATTTCATAAAAAGTAAGATGGCGGCATTTGGTCGAATCATGTGGAATGTACCGACGGAGAGCAGACGGGTTAGTCACAACTTCCGGTACCCGATTCACTCCGAGGTTGAGAGGTAATTGACCTTGAGACTTTGTTCCTCTTCAATGTATGCAGATTTCATCCTAGTCATCGACCTGAAGTAAAACGAAACATTTAAATATTTCAAGATGTTATTTCTTCAACGGGAAACTTTAAAAACCCCATTGGTCAATCTCAGACGGCGGTGCATTGTGGGTAACCGATGGACCCCGTGCTTTAAGGGCTCCCGCACTAAAATAATCTACTCTAGCTTTGTCAACCCCACACAACAGTTCATTGTAACACCACATTGCTTTCCATTCTAGCATAGAGATATAAAGTCTATAATAGACCCCTTCTACGTGTCTCTGATTCTACAGAGCTTGAGCTCCACCAAAGTGTTTCCAGTGGAACCCAGCACGTGTCTCTGATTCTACAGAGCTTGAGCTCCACCAAAGTGTTTCCAGTGGAACCCAGCAGCGCCTAAAGCCAGTCCTGATCTGAACGTCTTTCCATATTAATATGATTGTGTTTCATATATTAAAGAACTACTCTTTAATGCAAACCTAAGATGTTCTTTTGTTTAAGAATGTCCTTTCTCCATGCATTAGAAGTGACAGGGTATTGAATAGTTTTACTACTGCAATCAAAGACATCGGGCAGTGACCAAGAATACATTCCCAAGAATCCCATCCCATTCCAAAAATCCCGAATGCACTCTCACCATTCTACTTCTCAATCGCTTGTAGGGTGTCTTCGCCCCCGGACATTGTGCACATCGCATTAGACTGTTATATTCATGTAAACTGTTACTAGGCTAATTTCAGTCACAAGATTTAAACACTTTTCATAGCTTCAAAAGGTTTTACCGATATTTTAGCTCATAACATCTTCACAAAACTGTCTATGTAATTTGTGACTGAGCGAACGTCAAACGATGTGTCAAACCTTACCAGTGCATATGGCCGTCAATAAGGTGTCTTTAATGTCCGTCAGTTGCTTGTAACTTTGTGCTCTTAGTACGTTCCTGGACACAGGTGAAGAGGCCATTGCCTCTATCTGCTTGTCAATGTAATGCTCTCCAATGGCAACCACCATAATCCTGATATTGAGGAACTTGGCTCTCCTGGCTTCCAATGTCGTCTGCCTAGGATTGTCCAGCTTGTTGTCCACAAACAGAACAGCTACCTTTTGTGCCCGAGGTCGTCCGCCAAAACGTGTTTGAAAACTGTGTCGCCTCAGTCGGTGAATTAAAGGCTGTAAACCTTTGTGATCAACGTTCTCCATCTGCCTTTTAAAGGAATATGCGTTGTTGTACTGAGCGAGCCTAATGTCCGAGCCAGGGTTGCCAGTGTCTCGGAGTATTCCGGCACGGCACATGTAGCAGGCCGAGTCCATGTCGCGGACCAGCTCACTGATGAGGTACTCGATGGCACTTGTGTGATGGCGTCCAGCTGACTCCGGGTCGAATAAAAACATAACATCCGTTTCTATCTTCTTGTATGCTGAAAAAGGAAAAGCGTAATCACTAAGATACGGAAATACACTAGATCTAAAGTTTCTAAAATGCTAAAATTACATTGATTTCATCGTTCAATCAACTATGTATTTATCGCATCTGAGCGTTAACGCTCACGGACAAAACTGCTTGTAGCGAATACAAAACTATTTCAACAAATGTCCAGATTCAATCAGTCTTTATAAAACCACAGTTAAATTTATGCAATAAAGAAATAAAATTTAATTAAATATTTTCAACTTGCTGTTGTAAGTTACAGTACTCCTATTGGCATAATATTTGGCTAACGAACAATCACGTCCCTGGACTGCAGCGCAACCATGGCAGTTACAGAACTTGATAAATACTCACTAGGCTGGTCTTTGAGTATCCCACTGGGCACTGAAACAAGTGTGCAAAACAGTTAGATAACTGATAAACATTTATTTCTATATCCATCAGTATACGCGGAATTGCATTTCCTTGCCAAACTTGGAATAAATAAAACAGATATAACATTACGCAAAGGTGAACATGGTCCTGGCTATTAAAGTCAAAGTAACCCTTTAAAATGCAAAGTGTTATAATTATGGACTTCGTTTAATTAATTTACACTTCAATTTGTTACTACAAAGGGTTACGACTCACTAGCTGCACTAAACAATTGCCATACCTTGACAAGTCTTGATTGCAAGGGCATCTCTGATGCCGTTCAGTGCTATGAAGTCCTCCACTTTAAAGACGTAATCTTCGTTTGGATCGCTGGCAATGTCCCTCAGCTCGTGGAGGTCCACGTTGTAGCCAATCCCGATGGCGAAGAGGGTGATGCCTTTCTTGTGCGCTCGCTGCGCTTCTTGCACGGTCTTGCTCATGTGACGTGACTGACCGTCTGTTATCACTATGGCAACATGGGCAACTTCCGGTCTCGCTATCTCTTTTGAGAAACCATAGTCTGTCACATATCTGGAAAACAAGCAACTCTTCGTTTCTCAAAGATATAGTAACACAGAAAACACAAATATTCTCTTTGAACGTTTTTTTCTAATTGGAAACACCCTTCGTATAATACATTAATAATTTGTATCATTATTATATATGTATATTATATAAGGATCAATACCTCAAAGCCCGGTCTGTATTGGTTTCACCATAGTTCTGTGGTATTTTATCGATCCTGTTCTCCAGTTCCCGATGACTTTGACTTCCGGTAAGTGGAATGACGGGATGGATACCATCACTGAATGTGATGACCCCTACCCTCGTTTTGTCTGCGCCAAGGTCAAAGAAGCTAACGACCTCCTTCATGAAGTCCAGTTGCCTTGTGAAGTCCGGTCCCCAGATACTACTGGAACTATCCACGATGAAATACACGTCTGCTGGCTTCCCGCCACAATCTAAGAAGCAAAGCGGTAAGATATATACTTCATTTTAAGGAACAAAAGGAACTGTTAGTAGGTTATACTGGGAAACAAATACAAAATAAGGAATATAAAATTATTTCTTCCATATTATCGGTAAGTAACGACTGGCGTGAACATAACTGATCCCCTCCTGCCTTCTTTAGACTGAGCACCACAACACCACAATTTACCCTATTTGATGATGAACCGCGGTATGAAAGTCATAATTACTTACTTTTTTTTGGAGGCAAGGTAGGGCTAGGTTTTGTGCCGTGTTGGTCATTCGACGGAACTGAAAATGAATTTTTTAAACACTGAAATTTCGCCAGAACAGCAACCCGTTTTAAAAAAAACTATTGTTATGAATACATATCCGTTTATTTAAAATAGCATTTTGAGAAAAGTAGAATATAATGGATTAAACTTGGTGGGAAAATAGCAAATTTTATGTTCGGAACATATGTTGTTATGTCTGCGAAATCTAGATTACTGACAACTTTAGGAATTAGTACAAAATAAATGCATTTGTAACTTTTACAATGCATGAAACACTCTTGAAGATTAATTTCACTCGATACAATGTCAGGAAATTCAAAACGTTTCAAGATTATATAACAGGTTATATCCAAAACTGATTCCTGGTGTGTTGACATCGATTTGCAAATATTACAACAAATGCAATAGATCAACTCACGTTCACAAGCCACATTCTTGAGAGCTTTCTCAATTTCAGGAAGTGCCTTAAAACTGTCAACACGGAACATATGTGTGTCGGATGGTGAGGATGCAACTCCTCGCAGCTCTTTTTCATCAGGTCCCGCACCTACACCTATAGCAAAGATCTTCATTCCCAAACTACGGGCCCAGGAAGCTTCCATGAGGGTCTTCGTCATGTTCTGAGAGTGCCCGTCCGTAATCAGGATGATAATCTGAGCAGCACCAGCACGGCCGCCATTTTCTTCTTGGAACATCTTGGTCCGGACATATTGCAGGGCTTTTCCTGATCAGAATAATTATAAATGTTCCAATAAATGTTATTGGCAGTTTGCATTTCAAAATGAATCAACAAATGGAGCCACACTCGCGGTTAAAAGCCTGTACAACATATGGTTCATTTATGTGGAAGCAATGTAATTTACAAAGTGCAGAGTAGTGTATGGTAGAGGAATGAAGTGTACATGTTGAGGTAGTGTGTTGGGTGTTGAGGTAGTGTGTTGAGTGTTGAAGTAGTGTGTTGAGTGTGGACGTAGAGTGCTGAGTGTTGAAGCAGTGTGCTGACTGTGGAAGCAGAGTGTGGAATATGGAAGCAATGTGTGGATTGTGGAAGTAGTATGCAGAGCGTGAAAGTAGAGTGTTGACCGTGGAATCAGTGTGTTGAGCGTGGAAGTAGTGTGTTGAGCGTGGAAGTAGTGTGTCGAGTGTGGACGTAGAGAGCGGAGCGTGGAAGCGGTGTGTTGAGTGTGGAAGTAGAACGTTGAGTGTAGAAGTAGTGTTGAGTGTCGCAGAAGTGTGTTGAGTGTCGCAGCAGTGTGCTAAGTGTCGCAGTAGTGTGCTGAGTGTCGCAGCAGTGTGTTGAGTGTCGCAGCAGTGTGTTGAGTGTAGAAGTAGTGTGCTGAGTGTCGCAGCAGTGTGTTGTGTGTAGAAGTCATGTGTTGAGCACAGAATAGTTGTGTTGAGTGTTGCAGTAGTGTGCTGAGCGTCGCCGTAGTGTGTTGAGTGTACAAGTCATGTGTTGAGTGTAGACGTAATGAAGTATACATAGTGTGAAGATAATGTAGTGTAGGGTAGAAGATATGTGATACAATGTATAGTGTAGACGTAATGAAGTATACATAGTGTGAAGATAATGTAATGTAGGGTAGAAGATATGTGGTACAATGTATAGTGTAGACGTAATGAAGTATACATAGTGTGAAGATAATGTTATGTAGGGTAGAAGATATGTGGTACAATGTAATAGTGTAGATGTAATAAAGTATACATAGTGTGAAGATAATGTTATGTAGGGTAGAAGTGGTACAATGTATAGTGTAGATGTTCTTTGGAAGTAATGCATCGAGTGTAGATTTACTATAGTAAAGTGTTGATTAGTGTTCAAGTAATGTAGTAAGGTGTAGATGTTGTGTAGAAATAATGCGTTGCGTGTAGACTTACTATAGTAAAGTGTTGATTAGTGTTCAAGTAATGTACTAAGGTGTAGATGTTGTGTAGAAATAATGTAGTGTAGTACAGTCATAGAGCAGACGTAACACGGTATAGTGTAGATATAAAGCAGACAATAAACGGTGCGGATGGAGATACAGTGTTGTACAGTATTATCGTTCAATTCTTTGTTTCTATATAAATTGCTACCTGTGTCCGTTCCCTGGCGCCCGACTAGTTGTTGTATTCCAGCGATAGCCCCTTTCAACTCCTTCTTGTCACTGTGATCTGCTAGGTGGAAGTCGGGTCGGACATCAGATCCAAAGGTTACGACTCCAACTCGGACATCGTCCGACCCTATGGCAAATGCCTCCACAAACTGCTTGACAAACGATACTTGAGATTCAAAGTCCGTCTCTGTTAAACTCACAGATGAATCGAGAACAAAAACTACGTCTGCGACTCTGTCATGACATTCAATTAGATCTGTGGAGATAAAGGTAGAACAGAATAAAAAAGCGTGTACAGATCGAACGTTTACTATGTCACCTACTTGTAAACAGACTCGATACTGTAACTATACAATGGGTACATGGTGGACAGTGTTGTTGCTGTTTTTCTGTATGTATGTATGTATGTATGTATGCATGTATGTATGTATGTCCATGCATGTATGTGTGTATGTATGTATGTATGTACATGTATGTATGTATGCATGCATGCATGTACGTACGTATGCATGCATGCATACATGTATGGATGGATGCATATATGTATGTATGTATGGTAAGATAGGTACATATAGGTACATGTAGGTAGATATGCAGGTTTATGTGTATAAGTGGACGTAGGTACTCTTGTATGCATTCATGCAGTATTGTCTGCACATATCAGAACACATTGCAGTAAGAACTAATGTTCACATTTAGAGTATATATTAACTTATTATACAGGGTCTTCAAAAAATTATTTCATGTTTGACACGGCGCAGCTGAAACTTGAATAATAAAGCAGAAAATGTCATAGAACAACATTTGTTGAATTGTCAAGTTTATATCTAACGCAATACAAAAGGCAAGTAGATATAGCCCTAAAGAAAATACAGAATTTATTGTCGAAATGATTGTGAGGCTTGCAGTGGCGTCTCTGCATGTCTGCCTGTTTGTTGTTTAGTATGTCTGTACCTAATGACCAGCTTCAGTGAATTGGGTAGACGTCTTTGTCGGGAGTTTAAACAGGGCACTTTATGCGCCAAATGCACTCAACAATAGCACTAATCCCATTGTGTTTTTCAGATGACACTGTCAAAATATGATCCATATATTTGATACAGGAACTTCCTATCCCAACACGAGCTCCCTACATCGTATGATGCGGAGGAGTACCTTGGGATGGCCCGGCAGATTGGGTGATGTGTAGGCCTACTGTTACTGTGCTGCTGCATATGGATGTAGTTTGTAGGAGGCTACCTAAGTCTGACTGTCAACACACCTAACCCAGCTTGTAACCACATTTCGACGTGTCGTGTGAAACTAGAGAAGCGAAGTGACGGTAAACAACAGATTAATAGAGGTACAAGTGCTTCAAATATCCACTCTAAAGTCAATCGCGTAATAGCCTGGTCAAATCGGTACACTCCGACCAAATTGCTTGGAAAACGTAATACATTAATATATAATTTATATATGATACATTAATAACAATTATCTTTTTAAGACAATAGTCCATGAACGCGAAAGATCTCTCCCTCTCTCTTCTCTCTCCCCCCTCTCTCTCTTTCTCTCTTTGTCCTTTCTCTCTCTCCCCTCTCTCCCTCCCTCTCATGATAGAGTTAAAATGTTATACAAAGTTTTACACACGGTAGATGTGTACGTTTACCTGACAGCCAAAATCGAGACATTTCACTGAACATTTCAAAGAAATGCATACCAAAATAATGTTTTAATTGCCCCCACCCATTCTCTCTCTCTCTCGCGCGCTCTCTCTCTCTCTCTCGCGCGCTCTCTCTCTCTCTCTCGCGCGCGCTCTCTCTCTCAAAACCTCGTACAATTAGTTAAATTGCATTTTTACTCTTTCCACTAAATGATGAAGGTAAGTTAATGGTGTGTGCAGCGACAGACATCTTTTCGGCGTTGCCAAGGTTTTGAGTGACTGTTTTTCTCATATAATACTGATGCACATTCCTTTGAGTTAGCCGCGTTCATGTTATCGCTTGCTTTTATGCACACAATCTCTTCCAACTTGGACCATTCTAGAATTCTGGATTAGTCACGACCCCATCCTCACAGTAGCTTTCATATTCCAGAAAAAAATGACAAAAATCTGCTCAACCGATAAAGTGAATTACCCTTTGATGCACTGAGTATCTATGAAACATTTAGTTGTGAGTGCCTAGTCATTGTTAGTCACACGAGCTATGTACACGCGACCCACATAAAACGCCAGATTAACTTTTATATGTGGGCGCTTTGAGTCTAGTTGTCTGAACCCCGTCTTGTATAAACGTCAAGTTTGTCCGTCGTCTTCCTGCAGATAAAAGCTAATCTACCTGCTTTAGCATCCATTAACAACCGAAGAGACGTTAAGTGTGTATTTAATAGAGAGTTTACCGTTTTACCGCATAACTCTTCAATAGTCACTTACAAGCAAACTCTCAAAAGTGAGAACCAAGTCGATATACTCTATTTTGTGGTAAAACACAAAAATACTTCGAAAGCGAATAAAATCCATGTACATTGTATTCTTAATAACGTCGAACAATTCGTTACTTCAACAATGAATATTACACAGTATCCTGAATACACAAGTTTAACCCCGTAGAATAAACAAAGTTCACCTTACCGCCGTTTATATTGTGTTCACATTAACAACTGAATACATTTTAAATGCATATTAAATATATTTGTAAACTTGTGAGAACATTTTACTGTTGTTCACAGTGAGTTGCCTCGAAAGTGAAAAGATAACCGAATTGAATGATAACAGTGACAATAAACACAATCGATATTATTTTGCACACAGTACTATTTTTGATCTAATATTCTGTGCTGTTAGTACTGTCCTAAAAGCAAGTCAAACAAGCTGTAGATTTGTTTCGTTTCATAACGTATAACCTGATACATAACTACTGTTCGTAACAAAGTTCTTGTTTAAACCGGAACTGAATGTGTGCTGGAATATCTGCCTGGATCAAACTGTCTCGGTGCCTCCGCATGTCCGAATTTTAATGATTATGTAAAACAGAAGGTTGTAAGCTGCGTATCCGGTGGGGTGCCGCGTTCAAAATATATAAGTATTGCCCAGGTAGGATGTTGTTGGTACTCCACCTAAAATTCACGTCGACATTTGCGGTAATCGCTTGAACACCTACTTTTCATCTCAGTCAAGTCCTCGCTAGCTGTATTCAAGACAATGGGTCGAAATAACGAACCGGATATATCACGAACTAGCTGTTCACGAGTTGACGATATGTGGCTGACCTTCATGATTCTAGTCGCATGATAAAATTTAAGGGTTCTTTTCAACATTCTAAATACAATAAATACAAGACTTCATCAATATAGACTTGGTAAACCTTCATATTTAACATACATGTAGATCTAATTTGTTAAAGACAATTTGTTTGACATATTTAAAACTTTTTAAAGGTCTATGAGACAGGCAAACATGACATGTGTATATTAGTTAATCAAACGGTACAAAACACACTGGTTGGAATAGCACAACAAAAGCCATGGTTCTTGTTTTCACTTCGAAACGTATTTTACAACAAATTCCCAGTTTTGCTTTCGTCCGTATCACCTGGTCGGGTAACGAAAGTTCGCCAGGTGTTGAGTACAGGTAAATGATTCATCGTCAAATTTCCAGCTCAGTTTCCTCGTTCCTCTCCTACACACGGTCGACACAGTTAGATCTTGACACAGATTAAATACTTGGAAGTCCTACATATGGACATAGTCTTTATTTGTCACAGAGAAATCCTGTCACCACCACTGAGTCACCGCTTCTTCATACACGTATGAGTTTGTGATCATCAAACCAGAAAACTGACGCTCGGTTCAGTCGAAACTGAGTACATAATTATGCAGCGCTGATAACATCAGACAGATAATGCGTTCTATGCATAAACATTATACAACGCGTAAAACGGTAAATATGTACGCTGATTATATTATTGATAGTAAACTTAATAAAACGCCACTTAAGGAGTACGTTTGCGTGCAATGGTATGCTGGAAGAGTATGATCGCAATTTGAAAGTAAAGGCTAGCTCATGGATAGTGGTTCGTAACTTTGCACTTGGGTTAGAACCTGAGCACCTTCACAATGAATGTGGGACGTGGGAAGGATGGGGTTTAATTTATCAGGCATATATGTATATTTAAAATAGTCATTTATATTGTCAATACGTGTATGCCTAGTATATGCATATGTGAATATCTTCATTACGTCTGCTTTAATTAACCTAAAATGTTTGCTACAAAAATTCAAAGGTCTCAGTTGAACGATTCAGTGGATAGATTAATGAGTAGTTGAAGTGTTCGTTTACTTTACTCTCACATACACATTGATTAATCACTTTATACACACATGTATGAAAGCTACGTAATGCATTTGTATTCATACTACTGCACTGTATATTTACTGTATTCATACTACTGCACTGTATATTTACTGTATTCATACTACTGCACTGTATATTTACTGTATTCATACTACTGC
>JAUELE010162434.1:0-13838 GCA_031471655.1 Diodora aspera
GCGAGCCGTGTACACTCACCCTCCCGCCCCCCCCCCCCCCCCACACACACACTTGTTCCAGGCCTTGATTCTATAAATAAACCCTGTTGATTATGTTATTACCTTATCATATTTAGAGAGAGAGAAGGTTTCCTAAGTTAAACATCCTTGATTTTTGAAATAAATAAAATATGTATAAAGCAAAAGAAAACAAAAAACCAATTTAGTTTGCCAGCTGTTCATTACTATTTATACGCCTACGCTCTACTTCTTTTTCCGCCATTCATTTTAATGTTGATAGGAAGTTTTATGACCCCGAAATTGCCGGCATAGAAATTCCATCCAGGCACTGACCTCGACAACACCAGATCACATTTTGTTTGTGATCCATATACCTGGCCAGTTTTGGCAAGGAATTAATTTAGGAGTCCACTTATGCGCATTCTCTCTGAAACTCTTATTGTTGTTGTTTTTGTTTGTTTGTTTTTCTTTAAAAAAAATAATAGCAAATGTGGAAGATTACACAAGAATCAGTTCATTCCAGAAATTACTGTTTGGACATTACCCGGACATGTCGGTTTTCCCTGAGTCATTCCGGCAACTCTATTAAATCACGGAATTAGACGAGAGGTTGCGAATGTCTCCGCCGAACAGTTCGTGAGCGAATCCTACAAAACGTAGCACGTGGTGTTAGGAAAATCTCTGACTAGGTTTTGTCTTACGCAGAACGTTGAATAGACTAAAATATAGTCTCTGAAGTGAGATTAATATTTCATTATTTTTTTTAATTTAACTGAAACAATATACATTTTTAATAAAAAATAAAGGAGAGTTTGCTCACTTCAGCTATCTAGATTAGGAAAATATCAAGACTGAATGCTTGTCTATGTTATAATAAAACTTCAGGGTCTGGATGACAGACAACACGTTGAAGCAGGGAGTAGAACTCCCTGGTTGAAGTAAACTTTCGTTTTCCGATACACGGAACAATTTAAAGCAACGAATTTGACATTTGACAAATTGCCGTATTTTATACACTTGTTTAATTTAACACGATCGAGTTACTTCACGTTTTACGCAACTTTGTCATTGTCCCTTATGATATATATTCACTCTTTTACGAAAACTGTCCATAAGAGCTAATTCAGGAGCACACACATTTCGACCAATTCTAGCATCATGCATTTCACTTTCAAGTTTCGCAATGACAGTATCACCAAGCTAGTAGCCCTAAATTTACACAGGTTACCTGATTTTCATTCGAATCACCAGATGTGCTCATATTTGCCGAGAGCTGTTCGGTCGTTAAACAGTCAGGGACAACTTCTTAAACCTCCATAAAACACATAGAGAAATACGTTTTGGAGTTTCGTGACTTTTAATCATATAAAAACATGTAGCCTACATTTCGGTTACGATTTCGTCGGATTACGAACGAGTACAAAATCGCCCGGGGTTACGAAATTACCGTATCCCGGTTAATTAACCATTAAAACTATAAAAGTCAGCTTATTTTACGTCGCTTTTTGCCCCCCCTAGTTAATAGTCAGCTTATTTTACGACGAATTTTTGCCCCCCTAACTGTTGTTATTTTTTGGTCAGTGAGAGCGCTGATTGGTCAGTTCCGTCAGCGTACATGCGCTAAGACGGATGGTTCGTGGGATCTCGACATCATTACCTATGACGAGGGCAAAAGGAGACTTTAAATATGCTGACTTTTAACTAATTAACCAATACCAATGCAAATGACTCGGTAATAATTAACAAGTGCCCATTATTGAAACAAAAGCTCATCCATCTCTTCACTCTCTATCTCTGTCACACACGTACATCACGATTTTACGTATGCTTCATTATTGATTAACCCCCCTCATATACACTCTTTAAACAAGTAGGATATATTGAAATTGCAAGGTGAATAACAAACTAATGATAATAATGATTGGTCCCAAACTAATTGTATCTTTACAAAGAAGGAATTGAGTAAACAATTCACCAGGTATTTCATTATCTAAACAGTTTCTCTTGCTGTCATGGTGAAGGTGGTTATTGACTACTCTTGCACGATGAGCATGGGCGTTGTCGTCCAGAAAGACAAAGCGGCACGGCTCATGTCGTGTAAACGGGACAACATTGGTGTTTCTTGAGTTTATAAACCCAGACTATTTTAACTGACAAACTGAAAGATTCTGCCTCCTGCAACATCACCCACTGCATTTCAGGAATCGAGTAGTGAATGAACATTTTTTCTCAAGGATTTGAACGATATTTCGCCTGTATTCATGAGCAGTTTTTTTTTTAGATGTCTGTCCTAGCTCGACTTTACTTCGGGCCAACAAGGAGAGATAACTCTTAATACAAGTTTGCTTCAAGAGATGGAGAGTGAAGGAGCATGCTAAAACCGTTCCTATTATTACCCCGGTTATTCGATTAATGTCCCAATTTTTCAACAACCTGAATTGCCTGTTGCGCACTAGAAGGTTAATATCAAATTACCATCACTTTCTGGTATCCCATTTTCAGCTCAATGAACTGAGGCAATTACGAGTAAGTCACTTGCTTAAGGCAACACCACTGACATTGTTGGTGTGTGTGCGAGGCAGTGAATCCTTGAAGGCCCTGCAAGTTTTGTAACACGAACCTTTCACCCATCCAACTACTGCTGGAGCCTCATGTTGCTCAACTTCATCCTTATGGTATGCATTACACAAGACTAACTCACCTCACATATTTGGTATACTGAACATGTAACATCAGCAGGGTTGTCCACCCTTGTTTAAACTGGGCTGAACAACTGAAAGACTGGTAGGGTTTCAACCATAACCATCACAGCTGAAATCCTCGAAATCCAGGATGACTTGGTCAACCTGTTAGATACAGCGAAGACTTGGGCTTGATCATGTGGCGTGGCTCTCAGAATACTCGACAAAGTAGACATGTCTGCGATGTTGCCATGTTTACTTCTTACTAGTTCCTCTGGGGTAGTTATGACCTTTCATTAGTTGTCTATATTTAGCATGTTTGGATTTGCCATACACACAAAACGACTATCATGAATAGGAATGAATCCAGGGTAATTGACAGAGGCATCTTATAGCCAGAAGTACACTGGATTTCGAGGATCTTGAAAACCACACTTTCATCTTTTGGAGCTACATCTGGCATCGACAGTACCCAAAGCCACTTGCACATCCTACGTGGCAATCTTTCAGTCATAATATCACAGTGTCACCTTCATCACTTTGATGTCACGGTTCAATCTCAGGGCTGAAGAGCGAGTGATTTGGGGTTTAACATGGTTTTCGGCAGTCTTTCAGCCACATCACCACGGTCTCACCAACATCATGTCGGTGTCGAGGCTCCGGTCTCTCCAGGCTGAAAGAGAGGTGCCCGGGGCAGGACTCAAATTACAACTGCAAAGGCTGGCAGATTGCTGGGCCGACACGCTAACCACTGTGCCATCCCGCACCCCCTGGTATGGATTTGAACTCGCAACTGCAAAGTCTGCCAGATTGACTGGATCAACATGCTAACCACTGGCCTATCCTGCATCCTGTTCCGAGAAACATAGATAAATTTTTAGATCCGTCAAGTCGCTCAGATTCTTTTCTCAAACATTGAACTGCTCTAACAGACTTTGCCAATGAATGGGGCAAGAGATCTTGAATTTTACATTTTCTTTCAGCAATCCTTCATCCATATCATCACTGTAACCTACAATATCTGGGTTGAATTGTCAAGTGATTGTGGCATCACTTAGGAATAATAGGAACCCAGTACAAGGGGACTAAAAGGGATATCCGTTTCTTTCGATCATTTCCCCTCGGTATACACCTTGTTCTATGACTGAAATATTGTCCTTGCAATGTAAATGTGAGCGAGTGACTCTGAATTAACGTGACTTTCGGTAATTTTTCAACCATATCGTCACGGTGGTTCCAATCTCCCGGCAACGACTCGGGCTGGATTCGAACTCGTAACCTTTCGATTGCGAGTCCAGTGTGGTAACCACTGCGCCCCTAATTTAAATGTGAAAATAACACACAAAACACATGGGGGATCCAACAGTTTGACATATTTTATTCGCCCTTTGTTGAGTGAAGTCTACAAGATGGTGAACAAGACATACATACATCTTCAAATGTCTTCAACTAAAGATGACAACCTAGCCACTACACAATGGAAGAAGATTGAGGACACAATAACTTAGTTTATCATCTTGATCAACACATGAAACGAAGAGCATATAAAATGACTAAGATATATTACAATATTGCCATAAATTTTGATTGTTACAATGTTTTTTCTGTTCGGCCACAATGAAAACATGGCTGTACAAAACGGTTAGCTGTTACCACCCTCCCAACCAAATAAAATATGCAGCACGCTATAATACAAAGCAGACTTTTAACAACTGTGTCGGTCCGGGAAATATTGTACAACACAGGAGGAGTATTATGTTGCACATCGATGGAGCTATTTTACAGCAAAGAGGTACATCTCGTTGCTTTCACACTACAAGACTTGTTGAGCTACTCGAGGGGATCGAATTGCGGAAATTCATTTACAAATGAGAAATGGGGGTGATCTGATGCCAGGGGAGGCAACTCTACCACTCACACCTCGCAAGTTGCATGTGGATCGTAGGAAATACAAGGTTTTCTTGTGGTTCAAGAGTGAGCCATGATTTTTCTGTTGTTGTTGTTGAGACAGTGAGGTAGATATGAATGTGCAAATCAATGTATCTAAACGTCTTCAAAGAGGCCGGCGTGCAAGGGATCGTCGCAGGTCTCAAAATGGCAAGCATGGCAATTTTTTGTGTGAAATGTCTTGACCTTCTTAAAACTTTGACGGACTAAATTTCATAACAAGATGACAGAAAATGAAAAATTATCCATCTTGATATTTACTCTTTTGAAAACATTCGTGATCCCTTGCTTGGCCTCGAAAAGAACCGCCCCTACCTTACAATGCATATGGAACACAGCTATACAAAACAAATATTATTTGCATGGACACAAAAAAATATCAATGTACAAAATGGCTGATAGGCGCAGGGACGGTTCTTGTCTGGTGGCCGATGTCTTCTGAAAATGTTCACCTCAATTCATAGCACTAAACCAAACGACAGACCCATGTCTTACGTTGATGCATGAAGTTTCGGAACTGAGATTCGTAATGGTGATTATCAAGCAATGGTAGTTGTTCTTGTAAATAAAATGAATGTTATTATGTAAAACACAGGTCTGTCGTCTGAACGATGAACTGCCCAATTTTTACGCGATGTTTCTTGATTAACTCAATACTGTTGAAATACAGAAATGATATGCAAATTAAGTGGCATTTGCCACACTTTCATTGGATGATGATGACGGTAGTTTATGTACAGAGGTGGGAAGGAAAAAAGTCCACGTGGGACCTGTATTATGAGATGTTTGAAACAAATCTTGGGCATAATGAGTTTGAATGAGGTTCGAACATCCTTCACGCCAGCCTTTGAGACGTGGGCTTATCTTGTAGTGTGACTGCAGTGGAGAGTTTACAACAACTAGGGCTATGTACTTGTACACCAATTAAAGTTTCCGCATTTGCCAAACATAAACCCGCACGGGGCAGATACGGGCACGCACGTCGCATCGTGCATGCTGTCGGTTGGATGTATGGCAGCGAACAACGTGAGCAATCAACAGGCTAAAACTACGTGAACGCAACATACCACCTCACATATCGTACAGTATTGCAAAAAAAAAAGAGAAGAGGCATTGAAATTCGGTTTGGTTTTTTTCTCCGTTTTTTTCTTCACAATTATGTGGTATGGCAACATGCTTGACGTTCTTAACAGCTGTACTCCACCAATAAGATAAATAAATAGACAGGAGACTGTACAATCAGATCATTTCTCAATGTACACAATGAACACTCCCCAACAATGATAACGCTGAGGGCTTAGCGATATCCCACACTAACCCCATCTACCATTCAATAAATATGCAAAGCTTATACCACTGTAAATTTCTGGCCCGAAATCGACGAGCTTTTGGATATCTTTCATTTACCTCAAGATCTATTTTTTAAAAATTGTATATGGGATTTCATACAAATATTTCTTTGGAAAAAGTGAGATTGCACTGATGAAAGTCGAAGTCATTTCTTGATGGTATGGTGAATAGAAAAATCAATAAATTTCTATCCCAAAATTATTTTTAAAAAAACAATGAAATGCATACTCAATGGCAGAATGAACAGGATAACACGGTATCAGTCTGTATATATAAATCAAGTCCAACAAGGGGAACAACTCTGCTCCCCTTCCAGGGAGAATGCAGGCAACCTCTCATCACCGTCTTCTTACTGTTAATTCTGTATAGCCAATGGAAATTCCACTCTGAGGCGGCAAGTTGGTAACCATAGCAACCACTGGTCACCATAGCAACCACTGATGAGAATTGTATGTCACTTAGCTCAACAGAATATGAAGACGGGACTATGCAGTCAAATGACGGTTTGCCACAATATAATTAACTCCCCTGATTCCAAAGTTTGTCCCTAGAGAGGCCCTTACCACTGTTCTTTTTTTCGGCTTGCTAAAAGACTGGCATATTTTCCTGAAACAACCGAAAGTGCATTTTGTCCATTAAGACGAAAGCATTGAAAGAGTTACTGGCGGCACCTATTAAAAACATTTTAACTGTGTTAGAATTGAAAGCCAGAGACAATTTACAGACAAAATCTAAAGCAGAGAATTATAGTTTTGCTACAAACTATTGCAGAGAAATTTGGTGAAGACAAAAAGAAGATTTGTCATTTAGTGGACCTGGAACATGGAGCAGACATCACGGAGAGAGATTAAATTTGAATCAACAAACTACAACAAAGTCACTAAAGGTTAATAATAACTAAAAAAGGAACCAAGTCAACCAAAAGACTGCCAGACGTTGCAAACTTCCGTATACGTTTTTCTCTGATTTTTTTGGAAAAGAAATTTTGGAAGGGTAAATAATTATATCGGTACAAAAAACAGTTCAATTTTTTCTGATTTTGTTTTTTTTAAAGTTGATGGAGTACAGTGTTGTATGCACAGCAATAGCTGCAACCGATAATTTAACACTTGTGAATATGACAGTTCTGCACACGTATGTACACATTCTTACATAAAGGGGCACAGATTATTTCAAAATGTTTAAACCAATTTATCAAAATATAACAATTGGTTCCCTTGGACAATAAATAGTTTGAGCACTGGCAGTACGAGAAACTGATACGTCACTACATGACTAGCAATTCGATCGCTGCAGCAACAGCGACAGGAACGGCATACAGACTCACTACATTTGTCGCATGCTTGCCAAAAATGTTGGAACTGAAAATCAGGAAATACTGCTTGCGGCAGCAGCCATCAACATCTAGGAGCACAGCTCAGAGAAAGGAAACAGTATACCACTAGGCAGTAGTTTTGTGTGGCTACAAATGAAACAGTTCTGATCTGCAGTTATCTACACTAGTTTCAAAAAGAAAATTCCGAATCTTGGTAGCAGAACTATACACGGCCGCCTCCGAGTCTTTCACATTTAAATTGCAACGTGCAAAAAAACAATATTGCACTCGGAGGCAAGGCGCATAATTTCCCACCAAGACCAGAATGCATTAGACACTGATAAAAACTTAATCAATAATCTGAACGCATTCAAGGGAATTTACTTTTGAGACTTAATGTACAATACACTACTATATGTATGGGCTGCATCCATCTTGTTTGTAATTTCAAGAGCGGATTATGGATTTGCATTAGAATATCGCACAAACACATAAATAAAAACACATGAGAAAAACAGGGGACAGCAGGTGTCCCGGGAAGAAGCTTAAACAAAGGGCAGCCCGGTATCAAAATATACAAAAGCCACATAATCCAACTACGTAAGAAATGATCATGTGCAATCAGAAATAACAATAAGCCAGCCGAGACTGTCCATGCGTCCGTCAGTCATCCGCCAGATGGGCAAGATCTGGCAGGCGAGTGACCGACCTTGACAGTCAGCAGCTGGCAGATATAAATATATAACAAGTCAAGTATTCGTGCACTCCTTGCTCGTTCACCCATTCACCCCTATTCGACAGAAGAGTGCATGAATGTATGTGTGTGTTGGAGTGTGTGCACCATCCCTGCTCACAGACATTTACTTGTGGGGCACAGACAGAGAAATAATCTCAAAGCCAAATGCTACATTTTACTCAGCAATTCCGAGTCTTTACAGAAGAAAGGGTCCTCACTTCATCAGAAATTTTAAAATGATTTGGTCCCTCGGTTTGGGAATGATAACTCAATGGCCGGCTCAGGCGTAAGAAGGAAGGCATATTTGAGTAATGTTGTAAATATAATACTGTATATATTGATACACCAGAAAAAAGCTCTGTGCCACATGATCATTAAGACTTCTGTTCTAGCACTTCCAATAAGCCAATCAGCTTGTACTATGTTTCTATATCTAGCACATGCAACGATCCCGAACTGACTTGGAAAAAAGGATTCGACTGGCAATGCATAGAATGCTTTTAACATTTTGGCGATTCTGGAGATGAAGCTCACATGTTTGGAAGACAATGTATCACACAAAGATTTCTCGATGCCCATCCAAACAGTTTAGTGGACGGGTGTGGCACAAAGCCGGAAACACGCGCAGATCGGAGCAAGTCATAGCGGGAGGATGGAGCGGAGGACGGATGGACCCCCACGGGGGCAAGTGGGGACCCCTGTTTAATCATAGCTACGTCAGTGTCTGAAGATAGACATGCAGTTGAGGGCAGAACGTAGTAAGTTAATGTTAAGAGTAAGCAGCTATTAACTACAGGCCAGCAGCATTGGCTCAAAGACTACTTCTTCGTCATCAAACAATCCTGATGTATTTGTGTACACACGTCTCAAGCTCGAGCCTGGCTGTTCAGTATAACAGAGAGAAAAGGGTGTAGCCTGCTACAAAACACAGACCCGCAGGTGTTCAGAAGCAAAAAACTCAGTTCTGAGAAGCGATATGGAATATTCCACTTCAAACACCAAAAAGGCCAACCATTATGAAATGGAGTAAAAATAAAGATGAAACAATATGAAGATGTTTCACGGCTGAACGACTTAAAAGGCGCCTACTAGTTTGATTCATGCATGAACTGCGAGCTAAAAAGCATGAAAAACTAATAAAGGCAAAACCAAAGAGGAAACCTAACCGAGCCCTATCTTTCGTCATAGTGAACACCCAGGCTTGTATATAACAGCACTAATCTGTAGAAAGTTCCAATTGCAACCAGTTACTAACATATAAATAATAGAATAATTTAGGTTTATTGCATGAAATATTCTGGTTGGTCGGCGTCTTTTTCAAAGCGTTTTGCCTCCTCCTGCATAGATTCTTTTATCTTTAGGATAGCGGCAGATTCATTTTGCTCCTGAAAAATCGTAAACATCAAAACATTGAGACAGACGACGTGGGACGCATGCGGCAATGAGTGTTATGGTTATGAAGTAGCTTTAAGTCGAGGCGTCTGCCCCAGTGGAAGGGGGTCTCATGCGATGAGAGGCTCAACTGGCGGAATAGACCATCGATCAGAAAGAGTACAATAGCAAAGAGTTATCTCCCTTAGTCCTAACCATCTGCAGGCAGATAGCAATAACATTAGTGCCCATGTTTCCCACCGAGTTGTTAGGAAAAGTGTCTCCATTTACGCCTTCATCAAGATTGTTTGAGGGGTCAACACTGAATATCCACAGATCAGTCACGCTGCAAACAGATGCTTCTAATGAGAAAATGAAAGGAACAAAAGAAAGATGATTAACTAAAGCTGACACTAATGGATGTAGCATGCAATGCCCCCAAACCAGAAAGAGATAGACGTACAGCAGCTGCTCTAGATAGAAGCGTAGAAAGTAAGTGGCCAGCTCAGAGTTGTAGCAGGCAACAGGCAAGCAATGACCAACTGGGTGAATGAACAGGATCCCCATGCCAGCCCTAAGCTGGGAATGAAGGAGCGAGCGAGCCTGGGGATTGAACAAATACACGTGCTCACAAAGACAGATGACTTACATTATCTTGATAGCCCGGTAAACCATAACCCATGTCGCCTGTGCTGACTGGGGGCATGTCTTCTCGAGGAGTTCCGGGACCGTTTGCTGGAGAGTTCTTCATCCCATCCATGTCACCTGGTTGGGGCAGAAGCATTTTCATACAAGCAACCATTACAAACGCATACATCAGCTTCTTCAACAAGAATGCTTGGATGGAGTAAAACCTTTCTTCTGATGCAAAATGTTTTAAAGACCAATGTGGATGGAATGTGATACCTAGGGTTTAGGTGACTGTCTTGCAGTACCTCCATATATGATAAGACAATGGCGACTCACTGTTGGAGAAACATTTTTTAGCCAGAGCCATTCCCTTTCTACATCACCGAGTCCAATAGCGTGCGAGTGATTTGGGGTTTTACATGGTGTTTGGCAATCTTTCAGCCACATCGCCATGGTCTCACCAATATCAAAACAAAAAATACCCTGGAGATACTCTTATATCCAAAGGATGACCTGTTGGGTGATTGGTTTTGAATTTTACGCATCTTTCAGCCATATTACACCAGCATGAGTCTCCAGGCTGGAGGAGAGTTACCTGGACAAGGGGTGGGGAGGTTTGAACCCACAACTACCAAGGCTGGCCAATTACTGGGTTAACACAGTGACCACTTTGTTATCCCAAACGTCTGGGGTACTCTAGGTCAGTTAAAGAAAGTTCAAGGGCAGTGGTTCACCAACTCATTTTGAAGGTCATATGCTTGTCTGGAGCTGGAATCATCTTCAGATACACCAAAAATATTCACTTTCACTCTAAAAATCATCTTGCACTCTTTGGGATGTGAGCATACCCCATTGGGAACTACTGTTATAAGGTTACATATTGGGATACTCTTTTGCACAGCATTGTTGAATCCTGTGGAATCCCGTGAACATCATGTTGAATTCTGTTGACACTGCGTTGAATCCTCTTTACACCATGTTGAATTCTGTGAAAACTGCTGAATGAATTCTAGTATCATGGATTGTTGAGAAAGTTTGTATACTTACCATTCACAACTGGTGGCATGTCCCCTGGACCCATTGGCCCCATTCCTCCTTCGGGTCCTCCCATTGGAAACTGAAATAAATGATCCTGTGGATCAGGATAATGACTACGAATCATTTTGGTTGCTGAATCGGGGGAGAAGGGAGATAAAGGGGTACCGATTATCCTGGGAACTGGGGGGCCTTCTTTATCCCTTCAGTTTACCAGGGTCAGTAAAAGCTGAGGGCATGATGTACGTGCAGACTGAGGGAGAAGACAGTTCACGCAGGAATTGATAGAAAAAAAGTAAAACTAAAAGACATCATTTTAATCTCTTTGTACCATAAGCACTGGGTTACTGGAGCCGACCTCCAACAGGGTGAATCAGTAACAAGAACACAGGCTTGTGCCTTTTAAAAAAATGTTGCTATGATGACATTTATTTTTTTAAAACTAGAAAAAGACATTTTAAGGACTGCTCTCTTCATTCAAATGGATCAATTAAAGTCCCAACTTCATACTTATCGAGAAAGCCAAATGGCCAAAATGTCTTCTTCAAAGGGAGACAACTTACCCCAGGCATCCCAGGCATACCACCTGGTCCAGCCTTCATCATGCTGTACATTCCGTCTGAGTTACCAGCATCTGGTGCTGTAAACAATACAGAAGAAAATGATCAAACTCTATCACAAGACATACAACAAAACAGAAGAAAATGATCAAACTCTATCACAAGACATACTTGGAAGAGCATTGTGTAAAAATACAAAGTAACGGGGAAACATGATTATTTGGATATTGTACATGCACAAACGAGATAGGGAAACCTTAAAAAAGCAATTACAAAAAGCAATAGAATCTATATCAGAATCAGATTCCATGATATTATGTGAAGGAAACAGGCATAAGAAGGGAGATTGCTCACCTTGTGGACTTGGCATAATAGGTGTGCCGGGCGGACCCGTTACAGGGGGACCCTGTTGAAACAACTAACAATTATTTTCATGTCATACACACAAAAACAAAATGGCATAACAACTATGAACACTAAGACCGAGTTACGGCAAGAGCCGTTAGGTTGATGTCTTACATTCTACAGGCAGTCTTTCGTACACACTTAAAAATTTGGTTTAGGTTTACTATACACCTTCGGCGAGTGAGCTACTCTGGATTGACGTAACTTTCGGTAATTTTTCAACCATATCATCACGGTGATCCCAGGGGGCTCCTATCTCCGAGCAACACGAAAGTGATCAGGGCGGGATTCGAACTCTGAACCTTTCGAATGCGAGTCCAGTGCGGGAACCACTGCGCCAATCCCGTGCCCTATACGCCTTGGCAAATGTCAAGCACCATACTTTTTGGCCACTTTTGCGTAAAATTCAGTTTGAATTTAGTGGTGCTTGAGTTTTACCAAGCTGCATAGAATGATGCACTACCAGACAGTTAAAAATAGATTGACAAAATGAAAGTTAATACAAAAATCTCCATTTTACTTGCCTTGTACAACAAACATTGGTATGCTGGAGCCCTATTGAGTGAATGTGATTTAAAGTAGCAGGGGGTAATATTTCAACCATAGCGCTGCGGTTGGTACAAAGGGCATCAAATGTTTGAGTCGAACGAAAGTGACCCAGCGGTTGTGAGGCAGACGCTCTACCAACTGAGCTACCGGGCCCCTGGGGTTAAAAGATAGGTGCCCAGACGGGACTCGAACCACAACTGACTCAATCGATTGCTGAGCTGACGAGCTAACCAGTGCACCATCCCGCACCCCTGATTGACAACAGTCTAATAAGTTTTAGCCATGTAACATGGGCAGGAAACACTTAGCCGAAGCTGTAGAAATGGAAAAGTAACTATTTTAGTTCCACAGCAGTTAAAGTGATATGATCACCAAAACAGCAAAAATGTAAAACCACAAACGTGACCAGTTTGACATTAAAATAATAACTACCCCAAATTACATGTTGGACATCAACAGCATCAAGAGCAGATGCTCCATCAAAGTCGCACAACAATTCTTCAAAATTAACACTGAAGCAACATCTACAACCAGACTACACCCAGATACAACTTTTCAACCAGTCATTACTTTCAGCATGTAATAAAGATTCCAACAATGTTGATACAGTCAATTTTCAGACACGTTTTCCAGAACTTCCTTATATGACAGTTTGGAGAAATGAATAAAAGATACAAGTTTTTTCTGGCAATTTTGAATTTCCACGACATATTACAAACCGTGGCTACTGTTGACTTCAGCTGAGTTTCTTGCAATAAGGAAAGCCAAAACTTACCACCGCCAGCAATTGTTGCTTTGATTAATGAATCCAATTCCTCATCTCCTCTGATGGCTAGCTGAAGATGGCGAGGTGTGATACGTTTTACTTTCAAGTCCTTACTAGCATTTCCTGCCAACTCCAACACCTGGAGGAAAAGAAAAGATTTTTGTCATATATTACATTATGGAACATAGCATTTAAATATTAGCCATGCAGGCACAATCTATACTACACAACTCTGTGGGGCTTCCGGGGAGTGATGTGGTGTCACTTAGAATAGAGCCGTAGTAACCCAATGCAGGGCAATGAAATGTGGATCTTTTGCTTTCACTTTCCTTTCTATCGATCCCTCTTGTGAACTGTCTTTTTGCTCGATGTGCACCTTCCACATCACGTTGCGTTATGGCCGAAATATTGCCCTTGCAATGAGTGAGTGAGTGAAATGGATTTTTACATTGCAGGGGGCAATATTTCAGCCATAGCGCAATGTGATGTGCAA
>JAUELE010162545.1:0-13838 GCA_031471655.1 Diodora aspera
TTTCCTGATGTGCCTCTTGCACATCACATTGCACTATGGCTGAAATATTGCCCCCTGCAATGTAAAAATACATTTCATTCACTCACTCCCGTTAACATAATTTGGTTCAACCATTCCATGCAAGTGAAGTTTGTATGTATGCCATTTTCACAGGGGGTGGTAAAACATTTGAGAAAATGGACCAGATACGAGAACAACAAGAGAAATTAGCCCGCCTCCATTTTGAGCTAGACATGCAACAGGATATGCACAGGTGAGAAATGTTTACATGCAGAGTTACATGTCCAGCGTAATCAGTCTCGTTCTGCTGTGTATGTCTGCATCTCATTCATCATTCAAACCATTTAACTCTTTAACCATTAGAATGTGGTATCACCTAGATAGAATGGAGCCTCAGTAACCCAATGCTTGTCGTACAAGGGGACTAAAATGGGGATCTTTTGCTTTTACTTTCCTTACTATCGATCCCTTTTATGAACTGTCTTTTCGCTCTATGTGCATCTTGCACATCACGTTGCATTATGGCTGAAATACTGCCCTTGCAACGTAAAACATCATTTGAACTCAACTTTAATCCTCAGAAGCACCCCACTGACTCCCCTTGTACATACATGTTTGGCTCATCCTTGATGCATATCACTGGTTAAGAAAAATGTATTGAGTTAAAATGCTTGTTACATCAAAGCAATAAGGGAGCAATTTGTAAGTTATCCAAAAACATGAACAAGGATATACATATTTATGGGGGTGTCGTTTGTTTGGTATCTAGGATACAGAGGAGCCTGGAGGAAATTATTCCTCTTCATGGTGGGGTAAAGAGCTAAGCTATAATCCAGCAAAAGTTATAACAACTATGTTTAAGAATGTGAAACTTGTTACAGAATTGCTTTAACATCTGCACCCCGTGGGACATCCGGGGAGTGACGTGGTGTCACTTAGATAGAATAGGGCCTCTACAGGTAACTCAATGCTTGTCGTATAAAGCGACTAAAATGGGGATCTTTTGCTTTCTTTCTTACCACCGAAAATGTGTTGTCCCTTTTTCTGATGTGCCTCTTGCATATCACATTGTGCTATGGCTAAAATATTGCCCACTGCGATTGTAAAAATCCATTTCACTCACTCACTTTAACATCTGCTTCTCTATGTTTTTTTGCAACTGTAGACTGAACTCGGATGATGCCAGGACGGCTGCCAATGACAACCTCTCTAAACTCATTGATCAGGTGAGCTATCAGGCCGCTCAGGCTTGTGTCTGGTAACTTGTTCACACATGAGTTACTTGGAAGTATTACATACTAGCTTTTACAAGGCTGATACCTGATTTAATATGTATATGCTTGACTGAACTTTGACTTTCTTCGAAAATTAATGTCTATTGAGAGCAAATGAAGGCTGCCCTGATTACAATGAAAGAAGTATTTGTTGGTGCCGAGCCCAATGAGAGGTTGTATTTTGCCTTGTGAGTCGTGTACTAGAGCAGGTGGTCCCTTATCGTCAAATATTTAGTATTTTAAGTTGAGTTAAGATGATGCTTTATGTTGCAAGGGGCATATTGCAGCAATAAAACAATGTGATATGCATGGTGCACACCAAGAGAAAAAGATTGTTCATAAAAGAGATTGATAGAAAGAAATGTGAAAGCAAGCAATCCCATTATAACCATCCTGTATGACAAGCATTGGGTTACTGGGGCCCTATTCTTTCTCACACCCTGGAGGAGGGAGGCAGGATGGTGCAGTAGTTAGTGTGTCGGCCCAGCAATCTGCCAGCCTTGGCAGTTGTGGTTCGAGTCCCACCCTGGTACATCTCTTTCAGCCCTCCTGGGAGTGACGTGGTGTCACTTAGGTAGAATTCAGCCTCAGTAACCCAATGCTTGTCGTAAGAGGCGACTTAAAATGAGGATCCTTTGCTTTCTCTTTCTTACTATCGATCCTGTGTTGTCCCGTTTCCTGATGTGCTATGGCTGAAATATTGCCCCCTGTAATGTAAAATTCCTTTTCACTCACTCACTCACCTTCCAGGGTTAAATCCATACATTTGGTGAGCAGCCCAAACAAGTTTTGTAAAACTCTGGCATTGCTGAAAATTGAGTAAATAAAACCTGAAGCCTCATGACTATTTAACGGATTGTGTTGTCTCATTCTTTTTCTGTCTATGTAACCTTGTTGTTTTTCATATGTCCAATCTGAACCTGAAAAAGTGGAACACTTCTAGGAAAGTAGAAGATTCAGTTATTTACTGTTTGTTTTGTGTTTCAGCTTCATGGACTCAGCACTTCAATGTATCCTTGAAAATAGTCATCATTTTGGTGAGAATATGGCACTTAGTTAATAATCTGAAGTTATGGTTGTGTTATGGCTGATGTTTTAAGATAAAATAAGATAAGATAATACTTTATTATCCTGAAGGAAATTATTGTGCACCGTACAGCAATAAGAAAACAAATGATCGGTATGACAATATTAACATACAACAATAAATTATGACGATAAGACAAGCTGTTAAGACAATGACAAATAAAAGATAACAGATAAGAGATGAGAGCACTGTGAAAACTCTCAGGCCTTCAAGGATTCAAACTCCCCGCCTTGCGCTGGGAAGCTGGCATCAAAATGATGTCATGATGATGTCACAATGTCAGTGGTGTCACCTTGGGCAAGTGACTTAGCTCGTAACTGCCTTAGTCGACACAGCTGAAACCTTGTACCTGTTCCTTACAGTAAAACTTCTAAAATTAAGAAGGAAAAAAATAATTACTTTTGGACATGTTTGAAATTTTGGAAATTAGTGATCTTTGAAAAAGTTAGAATTTTAAATTTTACAAATTGCCCCCAAAACGTCAGTGAAAAATTTGAAATTTTGGAAACTGCTGAAGGTAACAATCACCATTTTTCCAAACATCGGTTTTCGGATTTTCGAGAAAAAAAAAATCGAATTTTTAGAAAATCGGTTTTCGGATTTTTGCAAACAATTCGAATTTTTAGAGGTTAAATAAATTGATTATCTTAACAGAAATAGCAACTTCGAAATTTTAGAAGTTTTACTGTATCAAGGGTGTTGTTAACCTCTGTGCACCTAACATGCTGCTTGAGTTACACCAGGATAATAATGCATAGACCGCTTTGAGCAAGCTTTACAAAAGCCTAATAAAGCACTATTTGACTCCACATTATTATTATTATTATTATTATTATTGGAAAGCCTGACACTGACATATCATCATAGTGATATGACTGAAAGATTGCTAACTTTCATGTTGAATGTAGAATCATTCTCTAGTCACCATGCATTAATTGTCGTAACTAAAGTATCAGTAAATAGCATCTCAACCCTGTCTGCTTGAAGTAGGAACATCATCTGGTAGTTTTCCTTATATTGGAAAGACAAACCCTTCAGACGAAGGATTCCGTTGTGGAAGCTGAGTGAGGCGTGACTGAAGATAAGCAACAGCTGAACTGATTGACAAGAAAAAATTGACCTCCTGAAGATTTTTTGCAGAAACAAAGTCTTATTAAATTGCTTGTTCAAAAAGTTTACAGATCACAAATTTGGAGTAAACTGGATTTGGGTATTCTAGTCATTCATGTCATCAATGCTTTAGCATCTCAGCATATATGTTTGAGCTAGTCTGTTTACCTGAAAGTGTTGCAATATGCTGTTGTCATCCTTCGTTAGTTCAGTTCTATCAAGGTCCCCTTCTCAGTGTCAACTTGTCTCTTCAGGCTGGTGAGGGTTAGAGGATGATGACACATCTGAGAAATATTTCTCATGCTGGTCTTCAATCTTAATGTTGTAATTTAATTATGACTTTTCATCAGTGATGTCTGACTGTCTTATCTCCTAATGCTGTTGATCTGCATCTGATTAAAGTTAACCCCTTTACCGTCCAATGGAATTTTTAAAAACTCTTTGTCAGGGACATTTTTTCATAAATGTGCTGCAACCAGCAAACTGCTGAATAGTTTGTCACTTTTTGTAAACCTTTTTGAGCACACAATTGTACTTGCTCAACTAAATTTTGTTTACTCAGGCTAATAACTGATGTGGGGATATATTTTGAAAAATTTGGTGCTAAACAAACTGGCACATTTATTTTGCACTAAACATGTCACATATTTTCTATCTTTAGAACTGACAAGAGTAGGAAATGTACATAATACTGTAAGTGCCATGTCCAAAGCGCCTGTGTTACGTAAGAAGAGGGAAATGTATTCAGAAATGGGGTTGATGAAAGACAAATGTCTGGCCTGGGTGAATTTCAGAGAGGACTCACCATGCTCCTCCCCACTTGAAATTCGGCAAGCTTGAGGGAACGGCTTGCAAAATGCTCAAAGTCCTTATCAATAGGTATGGAAATAAGCCAGCGAGCACCCAATCCTACAGATACTACTTCCAGATGTGAGAGAGGACTCGCAATGGAAAGGTTCCGAGTTGGAATCCCGCCCTGGTCGCTGTCGTGTTGCCTGGAGATGGGAGCCCCCTGGAACTACCGTGACGATATGGTTGAAAAATTACCAAAAGTCACGTTAATCCATATTCACTCACTACCTCTAGATGTGAGAGTATCACCCTCGAACTTTCATTAGAATTTCTACCCCACACCAAAAATCATGTGTCAGCACCTCTTTAGGGTTTACTAAATATGGATATGATGATAAGGCATAAAGACGGTAAAGAGGTTAATGGATAAAATAATGATTGTTTCATTTTAGTTTGCAGCCCTTTCTATGGATGTTTCAAGATATGAGTTGTCATCTCTACCTCTTGAGTGGTTTAGACATGTACGTGTATTTAGTTTAGTAGATTTCTGCGGCTCACTGCAGACATTGCTGTTGATGCATTATTTGAAGTACTACTACTTTCTGCAGGACTTATTTCAATGTAATGCAGTTCAGACTTTGATTAGATGATGGATGCTTGGAGTAACTCTTTAGTCCAAGACTGTCATCACTGAAATTGTTGTTAACTGTCAGTGTTTGATCAGTATTTATTGTTTCATTCCAAAAGGTCAACTCAATATACTCAGATACCGAATCTGGCATGTAAAGGTCTTGTACAAGTGCTTAAAGGTGTGTTTACGTTGTACAAAGAGTGATAAAATGTCGTCCCAAAGTTCCAATTATATTTGACAGCCTCAACTTGTCAAAGTGAATTTGATCGTCCGTACAGTACTCTTTGTCAAATTACTTCGATGGAATAGAGTAGTTTCATCAGAGTACTTTTAAGTTTTGAGAACATGTGTCATGTGATCTGTCCAGTCATAATGTGTTTGAAAAAGTTATTGGAAAATACTAAACAATAAAAACATCTTCATTTGAACTGCCATTTAGAAGTGTCACAAACTATGACAGATAAATTGGTAAATACCCGTACTTCAATAATAATGTCATGATGTTTCTCCCAACTTTTTTCAGCCAAACTGTAAAACTGTCAATTGAATTTGATTGTGTGGACTAGTACTTTTGGAAGAGAAAAATTTGTTGAAGTCAACTTTGTCACATAAACATTTATTATTTGGATGAGCCTTATGAGAGGACATCCAATTTCAAGCAGTTTGGATTGATGTATAGTTGTATCACTAGTTGTATAGTGTGAACACACCATAAGAATGAATTAGTTTATATACTTGACATAATTCAAGAACTGTGATGAAGTGCTTGCCATATGAAGTTTAGTCCGTCACACCCCACACCGTGTCACTAATACGTCTGTGATCATTGATAGAACTAGTTGCCTTCGTGCCAAATTAATACACAGGCGCACAAGATTGACATATCCAATGAATCTCTATACACAAGCATAAACAGATGATAATGGTTGAATTGGCAGTCATGTGATGTACATGTATATGTAAATTATTTTGTTGTAGGGTCATCAGTTCGATAATTAAAGGCAGGGTTTTATTTTCAGCCATTAAATCTTTTTGACAATATTGTCTCACTGCAACCAAGATAACGTATGTTTTACTGCTCAAATTTGAGTTGCACTTTTTCAAAAAGCTTTAATATTTTGATTATTTGTTTCATTATATGGACACTGGTTAAATGTGATCACTTGTTAAAGTTTGGGTACAGTGGATCAAAGTTATTAAATCTCATTCCAAAATAATTATGCCTGCTCAATGGATTTTGTTTTAAACACTTTGTGAGTGTGTCAACAGTTGTATACAAAGGGCAGGTTGCGAACTTCTTCTCTTTTCAGTTTTTTTGATTAATATTATTTTATTTGAGCTATGAATATGTTGGATGATAAATCTACAAGTTTGCGTGCATTGCAAGAATTCGGCTTTTGACGTCTTCAGCAATTCATAATTCCTGAGCAAGTTTTACTTGTAAATTCTTTTGATATTTTCATGGATTGTGAAAAACGTATTTTCACTGTTTTGATTAAGTTGAAATTGAGATTTTACTTGTTACTGTTTTCCATATATTTGCTTGTCATGTTTGTATGATGTGAAAAATCAGAAATCAAACTGATCACTTCTGAGGCTCTAAACTGAAGCCTTGGGCGGAATGTACTTGCACAGGTGTCGTTGGGGTCATACAGGTGATATTTAACGAGGGTATTATATTGTGAATATTTTTGTGTACAAAGGATGTTTCTTTATCTTTTGAAATTCCACATATCCATATGTTTGCATGACATTTTTGTGCATGCTTTTAAATGTATGACTCCATGATGTAATCGTCCAGCAACAGCATATCCTAATGTATGGTCTCATATTTATTACATGATCTGATGTACAGTGTTATATATTTGCTTTCATTCCACATCCTCATGTAACTGAACATGTCCCATTTTTCGAAGTCAGGTGGATTAACATGTGAACATTGTTTTTGCTTGTAAATCCAAATCTGATCATGGCTACTTTTTGTATCAGCTACAAAGCTTGCGTACACTGAGGTGTTACTTTGTGTGTTGTCGTCAGGAGTCACACGCTGCTTTCCGCCCAATAAGTCAAGTCCTTTTGGATAGATTTCATTGAAACTTTGCATGAGTGTTTGCCTTAGCACAAGGAGGATCCCTTTTGATTATGGGGTCCAGGGTCAAGGTCACTAGACCACTTGCTAATAATCCATGCAATAACTCAAGTGTTTGGCTAGGCAGAATTAGGATTCCTATCAATTATTAGGTTGAAAAGTCCAAGATATAATAATAATAATAATAATAAATAGTTCTTATATAGCGCAAATTTCCACAGTGCAGACTCAGTGCGCTTATAACCAAATGCGTTTATTAATAAAATAAACATGATTACATCCAAGTAACTAAAGTATTAATTTAGAATGGGAAATTACTTCCTAATTCGTTAAATAGTGATACCAGTGGACCCCTTTGGGGAGTGACGCTATGGTAGAGTTTGAGTAACGCCTCAGCAACCCCATATGCCGCAGAAGGCAACTAAAATGAGGATTTGTAGCTTCAAGGGCAACAAATCTTTCACTCATTGTCTATGTATCTTTGTACATTAGTAGTAGTTTTCTTTCTAATAAGATCATGAAACAACAAAGAAAGGTGTATTCAGGTGACACATAGTTCCACAGAAATTTAGTGTTATGTGCTTGGGAACACATCCATCCGTTATTGCTCAATGTGACAACACTGACGTAGTCTGGTGTATCAGTGTGAGGCAGGGGCAAACCCTTGACAGCCTGAAAGTTTCACGCCTGGAGCTGGTCACCCGTCTAGATACTGCCAGGGCTTAAATTACACTGCTTAACTTATTGAGCTCTGCGTTATGCACAAGACCAATTCACTTCAACTTCACCTGGATGAAGGTTTCCTAATTGGATAGGTGTTCCTGAGCATGAAATATGTTTGGTGCATTCTGTGTTAAATATGTAACATACACTATAGATTAGACGTTATTAAAGTGTTTGCATAAATAAATAACGCTATCCCGTTTGCACTGGCATATTGAGACCAACTCAAAATGAAGGGTGGTAAAGGAACTCATCCTTATGTCATATCACTGGAATATCTGTAGCAGTCAAAATGACCGTTTACCCTTTGACTCCAAGCATACGACCCAGAAGGCATCTAACTTGAAGAAATCTTTTGTTTGAAGTTGTTAAAACACAAATTTTGTCAAGTAGGAATTGAATCCTGCTAGGAAATTGTTCAAGAATCACTGCCGTATGCTAGGGCACTGGATGGTGCAGTGGTTAGGGAGTGGTGTTGGTGAGGCCTTGGTGATGTGGCTGAAAGATTGCCGAAAACCACGTAAAACTCCAAATCACTCAATCACTCGCTGCTGTATGCTGTGATTGTAAATATTACCGAACGATCTGTGACATATCAGGGTTCGAAATTAGGAAAATATCAGGTGTGCCCTTGGGTACTAGGCCTCATGTTTAGATGTGCCATTTCCTGTTTTGGCGTGCCCATTTTTTTACTGAAAGAGTAATTATCAGTTACAAGGTTCCAGACAGTCTAATCAAGCACAGCCAGCCATCACAGAAATAGACTGATGTACAACGCCAGTCAGAGTTATTCATGTTTTTAATGAAGTATGGACTTTTAAATTGACAAAAGAATAAATGTAAAATATGTTCTAAAAATCTTAAAACTAGCCGTGCCCATGAGGCACTCTTTACATAATTTAAGCTTGCCATGTTTGATTATTATAGTGCCGTGAGCAAGGCGGCACCAGTAATTTTGAGCCATGCATATTAATACAGGAACAAAAGACATGATTGATGTAACATTCTCCTTGTAATCTGTGGGTTTGAATTCTCACTGGAAATGTGTGTTTTACTTCGCATATTGGACGCTGACATTAAGTCGATGCAGGGGATGTGGCTGAAAGATCTCAGAAAGACACATTAAAATAAAGATGACTTGCTCACATTTGGAATTTACTTTTTCTTTGAATTACAGCCGTGGAAAGAAGCCGAGCAAGCAATAAGACGAGATTATCCAAACATGTCTGTGAGTGTTTATATAGTTCAAGCAGTTAAAAGTTGTCATGCTTATTTCTTTTAATGTTCATTTCATTGCGTTAAGACTTGAGACTCTTGTGACATCATAGATTTTGTGATAATTTATAAAATAGCTGCACATCACATTGCATGGTGGCTGAAAGATTGTTTAATATGGGCAGTAGAAGAGGGCGTGTCTAAATTGAACGAACTTGTGTGAGCATTGCATTCCATCTGCCAGATGATATTACGACTTCTGTGCAAAGCTGAACTTGCATTTGGATACCAGGCGTTTTGTAAAAGTACTAAAGTAGACCCCAGTACCCCCATGTAGGTCTTAGAGGCCCAAGTAATCTGGGGGTCTGTTACGTTCATATCTCTTTCAACTTCTTCTTTAGAGCTGCCTTCCCTCTTGGTGTTTATCTTGCACATCATCCGGGTACTCCAATGAACTAATCTGCCAGGTGGCGCTGGGACCCAGTTATGACCCAGGAGTGTTGATTTGGTAAATAATGTACTTCCGGGGAGTGACGTAGTGTCCCTAAGATAGAATGGGGCCTCAGTAACCCAATGCTTGTAGTACAAGGCGACTAAAATGGGGATCTTTTGCTTTCACTTTCCTTTCTATCGATCCTGTGTTGTCTCTTTTCCTGATGTGCCTCTAAGAGTCTTGCACATCACATTGCGCTTTGGCTGAAATATTGCCCTGTGCAATGTAAAAATCCATATCACTCACTCACCTTTTTATTGATCCCTATTATTGATCTTTTTGCTCGATGTGCACCTTGCACGTCCTGTTGCTTTATGGCTGAAATATTGCCCTTGCAATGTAAAACATCATTCTAACTCACTAAGTAGCTTTTGTTTATTCTGAAAAATTGCCAACTCACGTCCATTACTTACTTTTTTACTTTTTTAGTTCGAGTCCCGCCCGGGCACCTCTCTTTCAGCCCAGAGAGACGGGAGCCCCGTCAACGACGTGGTTGGTGAGACCGTGGTGATGTGGCTGAAAGATTGCCAAAAAACCACTTAAAACCCCAAATCACTCTCACTTCCTTTTTTATGCCAGCCAGATAGTCCAAAGAAGGAAATTCAGACACTGACGTAATGTAGATGACATTGGCACTATGACTGAAAGATTGCCACATTAAATCCCAAATCAATCACAACCCAAGATGGAACCTCAGACACTGACGTAATGTAGATGATATTGGCACTATGACTGAAAGATTGTCACATTAAATCCCAAATCACTCACTCACAACCCTTTACTCACTTGAATGTAAATTTTTCTTTATTACGCTAAATATCGGGGTTCGTACAATATCTTGGGAATTCTGGAAAAGTCCAGAAATTCAAAATACAGAAAACAATCCTGAAATCTGGATGTTGTTGCACTGAAAATAAGTCTTACGTTTGTTTTTTTCTTTCAAGATTCAAGTGGTCCGTGAGCATAGTGGCGTTCACAGAGATGTTCGTCCCGATCGAGTGCGGATTGTAATGAAGGGTGATGGAACTGTAGCTCATCCTCCACACATAGGATAGAACATCCATTCCCAATTAGACTTTAAGAATGCTTGAACGAGAAGTGATATTTTGCAGGAAAAGATTGAATCTCTGCAAATATTTACAAGCTGTACATCCACGTTTGTGCTATATTTCAAGAGTTTGCTTGCACGCTTAGAATAGAACATCAATTCAAGATTAAATCGTCAGATTGTATGAACTAGAAGTGACATTTTATAGCGAGAAACTGAATCTTGGTGCAAATGTTTTAGATATGTTGTACGTCAACAGTTTCTTGCACCAATGTGCCTTTTGGTGAATGGAAGACTATAGTACTTGCGATTGTTTTAAAACCTTTAGTTTTTATACTCTGTTGGATGATCTAGGACCCTGTTTCACAAAGCAATCTTTGCGCCGATCGTAAACTCCAAAGATCTGTATCCTGCGTCAATGTTACAATTCCCATCCCATTTCACAAGCAATTTAAAGCAAAGTTTAATAATCGTAAGATAACATAAAAATTTACGGTATTGAGTTAAGGTTGGTCAATACCCAAGATCAATTCTTATCAAGAGTTCCAACACTCGCATGCATTGTCCCCAAAGACAAAAGTTCTTACAACTGCTTGTTACTTCGGCAAGGGAGGATTTGTTTCTCAAGCTCGGGCAGCTACATGGCACATAAGCCAGTGTATCACTACATTTCCATGAAAACAATGAAGGCCGTAAACAATGTACTTCCTGCACAACGTCCTCAAAAGCCAGATCATATATATCTCTGCCAACGTCTATCCTAACACTCGGCGAAGTAAAGATGTTATGGGTTAAATTTATCAAGAGTTACTTCTCGTGCAGTGAATGCAACATTTCATTGGTTGTCTGTATTTAGCAGATTTGGACTTTCGATACACACAAAACAACTATTATGAATAGGAATACATCGAGGGTATATGACGGACCATTGGCGGTGTCATATATGTCCTGGATTTCGAGGATGCCTGCAATACAGTTCAAAATAGACTCCCATGTCCACCACAAGGCAGATGACATCTTTCTACCAAATAACAGGTTTCTGGATGGAACCCTGACTGATAAAATGACTGGCCGCAGAAACACAGGCAGCATATGTCTGCAGAAAAGACTATCTCGCAATAAATTCCACTTTTTGTCCCCACTTCATCAACTAATATTTCCAGCTCCCATGTTGAAAAGCTACTCCTTTGAACACTCTTCTTTATGGTCAGAGTGCTTTCCACTTTCACAAGTCTGCGTCTGATGGGAGGTAACCCTGGTGGCATACATAAGAAATTTTTGTTTTTTGTACTCTGGCACAGAAGATCCCAATCTTAGTTTTCGATTGGAATCTTAATATTCCCTGTCTTAAGATCATCCTAAGGTTGCTTTGTGAAATGGGAATAAATCTTTGCTGAGGTGATCTTAAAATTGGCTGCTTAAGTTGATTGTAATTTGGATTGCGTTCTGAAATGTGGCCCAGAACCTTTCTCTTGTTTGTTTATATTTTTGTATTGTCAGAAGGATGGTTAGTAGGCTTTATGGTAGTCATTGGATGCAGTTCACACTCCTGCTTTCACTGCTTTTGAATTAAATCGGATCCTGATTTATAGGTCATCAAGTTGTGAAGTTTCCTACCCACTCCACGCACCAGCTTTGATGTTTTTCTACGAAATTGTTAGACTTTTGTTCCAAGTACTAACAATACTTTCTTTATTGTTGTGCATATGAATGAATGATATGAGCTTAATGCAATATGAACTTTTTATTAAATCCATAAAATTGTCATGGGACCAATGTCCTATTTTTCTATCTTCATTTCTTATCACATAGATCCAAATCTATTTTGAAGTGTGCTAAAAGGTGTGTTGACAAGTAGGATACTACTTCAAACAACTTTTTAAATTGTCCTGTATTCATTTAATTGGGGAGGGCAGTTGCTAATATAGTAATAATTATCTATATCTACATACTGCACAACTGTAAGGGACCAACTTGTGGTCTAAATCAAGGAAACCTGCAAGGGAATGACCAACTCAATCTTGCCTGGACAGAAAACCAGGTCTGCATCACCTCTCACCAATATTGACATAGGCGAAAATATCTTGAGGTGCTATACAGTCTCATGAGTGTGTGCCAGACTGGATCTTTATCCAAAAATCTTTTTTCAAATGATTCTTTCCAAGACCTCGCAATGACGGGTAGGCTATTACAGAATGGCATATCTCCAGCCTTTCTGTACGTGTCTACACTGTATAAACTGGTACACATGTAAAATAAGAAAATGTGTTCTCTTGTCAGGTTAAACATTGTCACTTCTACTTCAACTGCTGGAAACATGTCTTGTCCCAAAAGTCCTCTTACAACATAAAGTGGGTATTCCTTTTAACACATTTCTTTGTACAAGAACATCTGAATGTTGCTTAAAAATCACATAGTTTTATTCCCAAAATTCCTTCATGTCTATCTTGCAGGAAGACAAACCATCCTCGTTTCTAGAGTACAGGGTCATGTGACCTAGCTTTGTCACTTCCTGCCAGGAATGTTGGGAACATATTTCTTGGTCCTGGTTCCAAGAATGGAAGAATGCCAAGAAGCTGACCTGAGTAACTGTAGTCAAAGAGGTTTTCTCTGTAGTTTTCTTCCTCCAGGTCTTGAAGAGTTGCAGTCATCAGAAATTCCACTGAAAGACCAAGATGCTTAATTCAGACATTACAGTGGTGATTTGAATTCGTTTTATGTTGTACAGATAATCCCTCAACCATAATGCTGAATAATTTGAAAGATGCATACTCAACTCAAAAAGGATTCATGGAAAGACGATAAAAAGAAAAAAATCTGCTCTGGTCACCTACAATTAGCATTTGGTTACTGGGTGAACAATGTCACTCAATCAAAACATAAAACCGGCTAGTAAGAGCATACATAAATCTGGCTTTACAAGACGCTCCACAACACCGGTTATATGGATCAGGGCCCCTGAGAGGAGTTTTATCAAGGGTACAAAGTTTCTTTCAAACCCCTTCCCTTCTCCATCAGTTGGGTTTGTATTCCCTGGCTCTTTGGTGCCACCTTTTGCATCCCCAGGCCTGGAGCAATGTACCCTCTTCATACCCAGGCCTGGAGCAATGTACCCTCTGCATCCCCAGGCCTGGATCCATGTACCCTCTGCATCCCCAGGCCTGGATCCATGTACCCTCCAGCCCTGAGGCCATGTACCCTCTGCATTCCCAGGCCTGGATCCATGTACCCTCCAGCCCCCAGCCCTGGGGCCATGTACCCTCTGCATTCCCAGTCCGGAAGCCATGTACCCTCTGCACCTCCCAGCCCTGGAGTCGTGTACCCTTTCTCTGCATTCCCAGCCCTGGAGCCATGTACCCTCTCTCTGCACTCCCAG
>JAUELE010162656.1:0-13837 GCA_031471655.1 Diodora aspera
AGGGGGCAATATTTCAGCCATAGCGCAATGTGATGTGCAAGAGGCACATCAGGAAAAGGGATAACACAGGATCGATACTAAGAAAGTGAAAGCAAAAGATCCCAATTTTAGTCGCCTTGTACAACAAGCATTGGGTTACTGAGGCCCCATTTTATCTAAGTGACACCACGTCACTCCCCGGAAGCCCCACAGGGTTTCAAAATTAAGAAATAAGATGTTCTCAAAATTAATGAACTGCACTGACCATGCCGTTCTCTCTACCGGACGAAATTGCAAATTATGCCATAGATCTACTTACATTTAGATACAAGTAGTATGCAAGAGTGAGACAGAGAAAGTTAGTAAATTTGAAGGATTAATGCCATTAGAATTTTCACCAAAAAACTTAGTTATTTTAGATTGATAAAGGCTATGATATGTATAAAACAAAATAATTTCATTCACTCAAAACATGCTCACAAGGGGACCGACAGCATACAGAGTCAAGGAATTTGTAATGAAATTCACACAGAAAATAATTGCAGTAGTGCCAAGATGACCACAAGGTTTACGAGGACCTGGATTATGTCACTTAAATTTTCCGGAGATTACGGCACCCAAGTTTTGGTAATCAGGCCTGAATTCCAATATGACAAACCTCCGACAATGCGTAACCCCAGGCAATAAACACAAAATCACGTCAGCCATTAGCACATAAAGGGGTAGTCATCGGCGCATTATATGTCAGTAATACGGAGAATTATATAATAAAAACACACAGTGCCACTCTGGACGTCGTAGATAACTCCAAACCCCAAATCTCCTGGAATCTGCCTGCATGTCTTGACAAATAATTTGAATATTTCCCCCAGAATCAATGGAACTCTCGCTGCGAAAGGTTCCATGAGAAGGGCAGTGGTAAACAGTGATGGGGTAATAGGCCTACAGATCAAGGAAACAAGTGGAGGCTCATTCAGTATGCCTATGACTTTGAAAAAGGGAAGATAGATTCTTTTGGTGAGTTTAGGATTAAGACTCACGAAGCAACTGTTTAGCCCTACTGCAGGTGCTTTACAAACTTCTCACTAAGTTGTGATAATGTTTTACATTACAAGGACAATATTTCAGCCATAACACAATATGATGTGCAAGGAGTACACTGAGTGAAAAGATAGTTAATAAAAGGGATCAATAGAAAGGAAAGTAAAAGCAAAAGGTCCCCATTTTATTCGCCTTGTACGACAAACATTGGGTTACTGAGGCCCTATTCTATCTACACGTCACCAAAGAGAGCGTAAGAAAGAAAAGTGAAAGCAAACTCTACATTATAGATGCCTTATAAGACAAGCACTGAGTTACTGGGTCCTATTCTGCATAAATGACACTATATCACATCTTGGAAGCCACACAGGGTACACTGAGGCAGAAATAATTTAGCAAGAGATTGCTAGAAAGAAATGTGAAAGCAAAAAATCCATATTTCAGTGGCTTTGCACAACAAGCATTGGAATACCTGATCTTATGCTTTCTAAGTGACACCATGTAAACCCCGGAATGCTCAACCAGGTGATCCTCACCAGAAGTGAACACTTGATTTTGTATTGAATATCACTTTGAAACTTTCAGCCATAGCATCACAACATCATCTTTGCCATCTCCCTTTTGTGTTTGATCTAAACACCAATGATTCTCCAGAGGCCGCGAATTCCGTTTTACAAAAAGATCTTAGTTAAGGTCAATCTTAGTGACTCAGTTAATTTAAAATTAAGGCGGCAAACAGTGTCCATATTTTCAAAACACTCCTTGAGTGATTTTAGGACATATACACTTGAAGCTGCTTTGTCAACTGAAATACTGGTTAAAAATGGGTTTAAAAAATGGATGTTAAGAGTATATGATCAACTTAGCGCTAAGATTGCTTTGTGAAACAGAGCTCAGGTCAGATTCTTCTCCTTGTGATCCCATCTTTCCTCAATTCCTCACAATCTTAGCGCTAAGTTGATTGTAATCTCTTAAGATCAACTTTTAAAACCAAGTTTTAACTATCATTCCAGTTGACAAAACAACTTAAAGCTGTGCAACATGTCCTAAAATCTCTCCCAGATTGTTTTGAGAAATATGGACAAATGTATCTCACATTGGTTTTAAAATTAACCGAGTCGCTAAGATTGATCTTAACTAAGATCGCTTTGTAAAACAGGGTCCCAGCTTAAAGAGAGGTACCAACACAGGATTCGAACACATAACGGCCAAGTCTGGCAGATTACTAAACGACCAAGCTAACTGCTACGCTATCCCATCACACATTCTGCATGCAAAATTTGATCAAGCTCTTACAAAACCTTTACAAAAACAAGAATGACTGAAGTATTTTAAACACTAATTTGGTTCAAAAAGACATCTTGGCTCTGTAATATATATGTCCACTGACAGGAACTTAAAAAAATCTGCAACACAATAAAACCTTGTTTATAATAATATCCAATAAACGTCTGCTTGCAAATATTACATAATACTTACAAAAGACTGATTACATTGATTTCCGTATTGGACAAGGTACAATGTCCACAAAGCCGAAACAATCTACAAGCAGACAAAAATATCAATTTTCACCATAAAACCGGATAAATTATCCAGTAATAACCCAAGCGGCTGATAACCAGGAAATATGATGTAATTATATGGTATTATGGCCCATAATACCAAAGTCACATATTCTTGTCAACTAATCATTCCTGGCACAACATGAAATCATATATTCCTATCAACTATAATCGTATATGTATTAGTACCTTGGCTTCACTTGAATCCAATCCCAGGAACAATCGACAACAAATCCAATCCGATTTAGCGCCAGCGTCCATATTTTTCCCCAAAAATGACTCCTATTTCGCTTGGCCAATACACAACTAATTCTCATTTACCAAGGCGACAGCAGACATATAAAAACGGTCCATTGATCATCGCAGGCTAACTGAAGGAAGAGTATTCCATGTCTGTGTCAGGAATCTTTATCTGTCTCTGTATCTATATTAGCCACATATTAGACAGATCACATCAAATAAATGATGGTTGGTTGTCAATAACATTCTCACTGACCAGTCCAGCTGACATTCCGTCCAGAACCCAACTGGATCAATTTCATGTCGGGTACTAGACATGCATTATGACCACCACTATTAATCCTATAATAAGACTTCAGGTAGATAGCATTACATGGCACAATCAGAAACGCTTCACACAGGGTGATTACTCGATTCAGCTGTCTCAATGAAAACATGACGTAAATTCCGAAAACCACATGTTCATTAACAACAACCGTCGTCACATTTTAAGGTCCGGTCTTAAGAATATTTAGATTCCATATGCAACATTCAGAATGGAATAGAACCAGTGCGGCAAACCTCGACACATGTTGACCATACCGACATAACCATTGTGTCCAATATGAAATTCCTGGTTGACAACAATTCCAGAAATTACTAATTCCTGCTGAATCTCGTAACACAAACAGAAGGTCCTAAACCTTTGAAACTTCAATTCCACAAAAACAATTTACAATAAACCTTCATCTTCTGAAAATTATATCCAACAATGTCGGCACCAAAATTTCTGCCATTCGATCAAAGACAGTTGACAATAAACAAACACCAACGCACCCGAAAATTACTTAGTACCGACTGACTTTCAGGAATGAACTGTGGCAGCTTTTAATAGAAAGAGAATTCTAGGAGAACAATTATATCCATGTAAAATCAATGTTTTCCTGGCAAGAATACTCTTGTCGCAGTTGCACCAGCTGGTGAACTATATATCTCACCAAAGAACTACATGTTCGCTCAATAAAACTTCACACAAGGACACTAAGCAATTATCATCTGATGCTGTTAAGTAATCGTGCTCTATCGGTGCCAATAGTTTTTTCTTGCAGTGACTTCTCAGATTGTATCCCATGAAATTTCATGCAGGTGAAGTATTTGCTCTGGATTCTTCAAAATATTTCAGATTAAGCACGCTACAGGTCTTGATATCCAGTTTAGGAAATGCATCATTTGTTGTAATCATTTTTCTTGCTGCAATTGAGACACAATTCTGAGATTAAACGATATTTAACATTAAGTCATTTCTTTATATATATGTTCTTTCTTTACATCTAACACCATGCACTGATTGTCAAAATATCAAATATAATCCTTATTTCACAATGTTCACAAATTTCACTGCTTCACACATGTGTCAATCTTTTTTCATCATTGTAATGGCATAGTTCTTGGTTAATGAATCACGCCAACACTAATTTTGCACCAAGTTTCTTCCATACAAAATTGTCTCTATTTTCAAACTACAACCTCCAATAAAATGTATGACACACCTTCAAAGGAACCAATACTATTGTAACAGTCTTCACACACGTAACAGACAGGCATGCGGAAAAAAAAGATTGTTTTTAACAAAATAAAATTATTTTCCGGTCGAAAAAAATCTTGCATTTAAAGGTCGAAGTTAGGTTCGGAGTTCCTGTTAAATCTCAATTTGGTCTTCTTGACCACTTAGGTTACATCTGTCGTGTCTTTCTGCCTACTCCTAAGACACTATTCAAGCCAAATGCTTACCTATTAAACATCTCCGAGTGTCCCTTCTCCAATCTATGTCCAGACGTGTGCCAATTAATTGGAAAAACCTTGAAAAAACCTCTCGGAACCTGTCTGTGCAAGTGTGTTCACGCAGAGCAAGTGATATTGATCATGTAATAACAGGCGTCGGATGGTGACGAGTATATATATCTACCCAGTACGTTTTCTTTCTGAGTGCTTACATCTGAATATAGTCATTACTTGGAGATCAGAGGTTCAGGAGCTGTCATGCCCCGCACAAAACATGGCCAATTTTCACGTACAAAGAAGGAAATTGTCTGCGATAACAGTAGAAAACTTTGTACATGTATATTGCTTTTGAAATATTCAGAACATACACGTGGGGCTGATTGGTTTTGGGGGAAGAAGTGTGGACGTCGTGTGAAAGTTAGAGTGCATGCTGTGTTAGAGTACTCGTGAGGTGAGTTGGCCTTGCGCAATGAACGGAGGTCACGAGATTGCTAAATTACGCAACGCCGAGCCTGGAGAGTAATTGGATGGGTGATTGGCTGGCATTGTAGGCTTCCAGGCCTTCAAGGGTTCACCACTGCCTCGCATTGAGACACTGACAATGTCAGTGGTGTCACCTTGGGCAAGTGCCTTAACTTGTACATTGCCTCTGTCCACCCAACTGAAATTCGGTACTAAGTCAGGAAGTGATGGTGATGTGGCCTAAAGTCTGCTTGGGTTACACAAGGGTAATAATGCCAAGCATTTTGAGCAAGCTTTACAAGCCTGGATTTAGCACTATTCAAGACCTAACATTATTACCCCAGTTGGGTAGCAAGACAGTGATTGGTTGGATGTTTTAGGAGGGATGAGGTATAGAGCTTTGATGTGTATTTTTTAACATAGCTATCGGTAATATTTCAGCTATATCACCACATTTTGGGGGATCCTCTTGCTGGACTGAAAAAAATCAGAGCTGAACTTTAGCCAACCTACATAGTGAGTGAGTGAAATGAATTTTTACATTGCATGGGGCAATAATTCAGCCATAGCGCAATGTGATATGCAAGAGGCACATCCGGAAAAGGGACAACACAGGATCGATAGTAAGAAAGAGAAAGCAAAAGATCCTCATTTTAGACCGCTCTTACGGCAAGCATGCAACCTACACAGGATGCAAACCTACGTCATTACTGTTAGCTTCAAAGGACTATTGTGCAAACACTTTATCACTAAACTATCTTCACATACCATGTTTGAGCGAGTGATTTTGTGCAGAGTGAGTGAGTGATTTTGGATTTAACATGGTGTTTAACAATCTTTCAGCCACATCACCACGATGTCACAAACTTCAACATCAGTACGAGTCTTCAATCTCAAGGTTGAAAGAGAGATACCCGGGTGGAACTCAGAATAGTTCTTGTGTATGTGCGAGCGAAGTGTGCTTTCGCCCACACAACGAATGCCACTAAGTTTCTGATAGTATGTGCAATTAGCTTTGTATTTATCCGTATTTCAGTGGCCTCACTCAATCTTTGAAATTGGGATCAGCAAGCCACTTCAAGTTGAAAACCCACTTTTCTGGCATTGTGATAGGTATGTGTAATGTTTTTTTCCTTGCAATGAAATTCAAGGACCTTTTTGACATTTTCAAGACGCTTCCGTCTTTTCATGACCAAAACTGAATTCAAGGACTTTTCAAGACCAAAGCCAAATTCAAGGACTTTCAAGGACCTGTGAGAACCCTGTGATTGCCAAGCTAGCAGATCACTGAGCCGACATGCTAGCCACTGTGTTATCCCACATGATTTATTGTAGAAACACAAATATATCAAATTCATTCAATATGCTGGTTACATTTAAATCACTGTTTGGTACACATCAAAAACCAGACAATCCTATTTTACATTTGAGCTGGACAAACATTGCGACTTTCCTATTCGAGTGCATCTCCAAATTGGGTGTCAAAGCATGAATACTGACAGAAAATGAAATTCTTCTAGACTGACCTTTGACCAAAAGTGTCAAAGAATGACAGAAGTAGTCAAATGAAGGTCAAGAGATTAAAATATTGAAATAAACGACTTAATGAAATTGAGTAGCGTCAACAGAGGATTGAGATTGCAACTATGACAAGTTTTTGTAGAAAGACGAGGAAAAAACAATAATCTTTGGTTCCTGCTCTGACGGCACCATGAGTTTGACAGATTAGCTGTTTCCATCATGTTCTTACTAGACAGGTTTGCTAATACAGGCGGGACTATCGATAATGAAATTTGACTCCTTGGCTTTTTGGATTTGAAATGAACTCATGTACATTTCATAACCTGTCACAGACTGATGAAAGATGTGGACAGCTCAAAGACATGCTACAATTCTGCATACCTTCAGCCTAGTGATGTAGAAAGAGTGTTGTGAGGAGGGGTATTACACGATAGTACCCCTGGTACTTTTCTGTATACAAGTAGTACCCTGAAGTTGAGAGAAGTCACTCAAGTACAGTATCATGTGATACAAATCCATCGGTCTACATCAATAGGTGAATGGAATACATAGTTTGGATGGACAGCCAAGGGAGAGGGACCAGTGATCTTTTTGCCCAAAGAATTTCCCCGAACTGAAAGCGAGACCGAAACAGAAACCGAAACCGAAAAACAATGAAGAACAAAAATATTTCTCACTGCTGTTGCCCAAATTTGGGGCGTTGTTGCCCGAGTTGGAGGGACAGTGAAGGAAGAGGGACCAGTGATCTTTTTGCCCAAAGAATTTGCCCGAACCGGAAGCGAGACCGAAACCGAAACCGAAAAAAATGAAGAAAAAAATGTTCCCACCGCTGTTGCCCAAATTTGGGGCGGTGTTTCCCGTATCCTGAGCTTTTTTGCCCCCACCCCCAGCTAATATAACTACGCCTCCGTTCATCTTAACATAGATATTTAATTCACACACAGGTTTCTTTGAAAGTCTGGACTGTTTCACACTCATCCGAATCTTAAATCGTAGCTCAACACCAGCATGATCATAACCTTGATTCCTATTCTAGAACAAATCTGAAATCTCAGCAGCGGGTCAAGATGTCGTGTACTGTACTCAAAGGGTGATTTCATGTATTTCCAGGGTATTTACCAGTACCAGGGGTACTATCTTGTAGTATCCTCCTTACAACAACCCTTTTCGCTCGGATACAAGTAATGAAGGATACAAGTGAGGATACAAGTAATGAAATAATGAAATGAAATTCGACTCTTCGGCTTTCTGGATTTGAAATGAACTCATGTACATTTCATAACTCTGATGACAGATGTCAATTGCTCAAAGACACCCGACAGTTCCGCATACCTTCAGTGGAGTGACAAGCATCTAAGAGGCACATTTCTGGATAAGAAGTCCTTTCAGGTCTAATTATGCCATTTGACATTTTCGCACCTTCTAGCAATTACTGCATTTCATGTGTGTGAATAATTTGTGGTCTCCGCAACGACATCCAAGTTAGCTGCTCCTTTACGGAGGCAGTCTGTAATTTTCCTTTCGCCTTGATTCCCCAGTTTCGTAGAAGAACCTGCTTTGGAATCCAATGTAACAATTACCCTGTCAATTGACGACATATACGAGACACGGGAAAGCCATTTAAGGCAAATTACATGACATTCTGTCTTCCATGCTTTCATCTGGTTGGTCACCTTTCCTAATGAGGCCGGGGCAAGGGATCGCCAAAACAACATGTCTATCCATGATGCATTATTACAGAATTTCCACCGAGTCGGTGATCTGAAAAAACGGCCATCTATCAAAGTCTTTGTGCTTGATCAGCTGAAAACCCACTACCATCTCACATCTGATGCAAATGTCGCTTGCCGCCGAATATTGCCGACATATGACAATAATAGCCTTAATGTCATTTTCAACTGAGAGCATGTCCGATAAGACGGTACATTAACCTTTTAGGTGAAACCAAAACTAGTTCTCATCTCAAACTGGAGACAATAAATTTATCCAAATCTGTATCCAGCGATTTATTAAATTTAAATCAATTAAGAAATAATATAATTTCTGTAACAAGTTTTGTATTAAGATTTGAGAAAAGAGAAAAACAAATATTAAATTTAAGATGGTGAAATATTTTATTAAAAATTAATTTTAAAAGATCTGTCTGACAACTAATAACAACCAATGTCAACATAAAAATGCATTCAGCTATAAATAGTAACAAATCCACTTTTAAATGTCATTTAGACCCAAAACGTTTTAGGTTTAAGGCTCTTTAAGTATACAAGCTAAACCATTTCCATTAAAGACAATGTATTTTAGATGTCATGCAGAATTCATATTTTTGAGTAATTCTTTCTTGAAATTCAAGAGCAGGTAATTAAGCCTAGTTAAATTCTCTCCCTTTCATATATCACTGAAACATTATCGGTTGTAGGAAAATAGTAACCTCTGCTTGATCTGATGAGGAATGGAAAATGTCAGAGCGATTTTCTGTCTGAACGAGTCGCAATTGGAGAAAAGGCAAAAATTTCGCAAAACTCTGTCATTAAGTCTCGAAGTTTTCCGAGGAATGGCTTTCACGCTCAACTTAACTCGGCGATTTGGAGATTTTTATTTTTCGTAAGAGTTTCTTTCTCTGTGGAGATCAGTGCCTGGAATCAGGAAACCACTGACATTTTAATGTGTTGTGCAATGGCAGGTTTTTACACAAATGTATAAGAATGGACAAAAACCGACTGACAGAAGCTCAGTAGGAGTTCTTTTCACAAAGATATGGATTTGTTTTTAAAGGACGGATAACCTGTAGAAATGACACTTTTGTTTTTCAGGAGAACATTCCCATTACAGATTTTTAAAGTGAATCTGGCTGTGATTTCTGCTTGACGTTTTTCAGAAAAAAATTCCCGTTTTTGTGAATTTGTGGCTGCTATAGAAATAATCTGCCTGACAATTATTGAGCATGTCATACCAGGGAGTGTGAGAAGAGTTTACTTATTTTGTATTTAACATCGTTTTTGCTAGTCTTTTGACCATATCAACATGATGCTACCTGTGACAGGTGAGACGAGATGGTCTCATGCATGTAGGTCACAAGCTTAAGAAGTCAAGCAATGTTGAACATGGATAGTAGTTGTTGACTGGTTTCTCAGGCCTTCAAGGGTTAACCCTGCCTCACACAAAAACACTGGCATTGTCACCTTGGGCTTTGCTTAAAAATTGCCACAGATCACCCAGCATCCTCAAAATCCAAGGTATATATGACTCTGTTAAGGGTCTATCATATGTCCTGGATTCACCATAGTCGTTTTGTGTGTATGGCAAGTCCCAATCTGCTAAATATAGACAACCAATGAATGTTGTATTCACTGTACGAGAAGTAACTCTTGATAAATTAAAACACTTAACATCTTTACTTCACCGAGTGTTAGGAGAGATGTGCCACATGATGCAAGCTTTGGCTGTGGAAGCTTCACTGATTGTTCGAAACATCCGCCTTGCAATAATCATCATGAATAGAAGTGATTCCATGGCATATGACGGACTGTTGGTAGAGTCATATATGCCCCGGATTTTGTGGATGATCACCCAGTTGAAACTGGGTACCTTCAAGCACCTAACACCTGTTGGAATACTGGAATGGTTCCCTAACCCATGTCTCCATGATGCCAGAAAGTGAATCCATTATATTCCTGGCTGGTGAAAATGAGCCAAACAAAAGTTTAAACAGCATGAAATTAACAACTTCAGTTTTGTTAGAAATAAACAACTGTTCAGTTTGTCACTTCGTGAAAATTGTTCTTTCTATTTTAAGATTATAACGCAAACTACAAGGCTGTTTTTTTTCAACTTTTCAGAAGTTCCTTTCCATAGACTCTAAATGTTCACCTCCATGGTCTCTTAGTGTTTTTACATATTTTGTATGTTGTCATTCTGTGTTCATTTCAATACTTCATTGTTGTAGTCTCCTAGCGCTTTGGAGAATTAATCTAACTGGTTTCAAGCGCTTTACAAATTTGTAATTATTATTATTATTATTATTAAATTATTATTATTATTATTAAGGTAACAATCAACATTTTCTAAGTTTTAGAAGTTCGAAATTTTTAAAGTTTTACTGTAAATGCATATAAGTAGGGATTGTCCCACGAAACTTGAATGTTTCTATGCCATGGCATTGTAAAAGATTATGACTTGAAAATTATGCATGTACACAATTTGAAAGAAAAATTTTAAAAAATGAAAAAAATAATAACTATTATTATTATTCTGCCCTGTCCAAATTTAAACAGAAACGGCAAGATTCAAGTTCTATAATGAAACAGCATCATATTCATGACAAAATGCTCGTCCAGGAGAAGAAATTTCATCTCATATTAAACCCCTCAATAACCTTATTTTAGGATGCAACAACATCGCAGCAGTCTTTCAAATTGCTCCATACACCTGATTTCATTCCATCTGAAGTCACCAAAATACTTTCTTCAATCTATATTTGTAATTGTAATTGAAATGTAATGTGATCTGGTCCGTTTTGGGAGTCCACTAAAACACCATTACCAAATGCATGAGGCGATAGCCCACCAACATTATTTACTCATTTTGCTCTACTCCAGACAGTATTATAGATTCGCTTTTAGTAGATTCCCCAAACATCACAAACCACGACAGCAAGTTTCAATTTCCATGGAAAACTTCAACTTATCGTGTCCGTGGGAAAAAAACCTCTTCCATTCAACGCATTTAATTCACAGTCGCGACAAATTTGAGGCTGTAACCAATCGACAGTAGATAACTGTCTACGTTTCAGCGAAAAAAAGTTTACATATTCGTTTTCTTATCGAGAAGTAAAAAAAGTTGATGCTGAAACCCCTGATTGGAAAAGACCATTGATCTAATTTAGAAGAATGCTTTCAGTCAGATATTCCTCGTCTACATTTTTTCTATAGCGCGGAGACACCGAGGATCGGAATGAACAAAAAGATTATTTTCGGTACATAAGAGCAGTCTTGTAAGTGTTTGCGTAACAGTAGCAGGGGAAGCTTGGTACAAGTCTTGTACATTACCGTGATGAACTTCGATGAAAATTGAACTGATATGTACATACCTACTTCCAACCTTTGTCATGTTACCGGCATTAAATGCAAGCACAACCTAGCCTTACTTATCCATAGTACAATGAACGTGACCCTTTTCTGTTTAATACTAAATTTGAATAATACACTACTCAAAAGAAGTTAAGGGTCAAACCTGATATAAGCATAACCTGATATAATCGATTTTGCTGTTTGAGGGTTTGCAGGAACTTGCCATATGAGCATATTTTCTGAAAGGGTGTCTTCATGTAATATCGTCATCGCTGAAAATTTAGCAATTACCTTAAAAGTGAGGTAAAAATTTAATTCTGAAAAATACTTCACATGAAATGTTCTTCAGAATCTGAAAATCATGTTTAAGCTGCATTTGCATGTGTTGTTCATGATTGTTACTTTAAACATGCACCAGCATGCTATCATGTGGATTTGGGATGCACTGCTTCTTGTAAATACAATAGTGTTATCACTATTTTTGACCCTAAACTTCTTTTGAGGAGTATATCATTTCTGGTCACCAAATATAAGTAGAGCTTGCGCAGAAGCTGAAATATCGTCTCATAGGCTGAACGGCATGTTCAGACCAGTTCACCAGTTTTGAGAGGTTGGGAAAATGCATGCACTTGCTATGGAGAGACCCATTGCTAAACACTCTGCTGAACAGTGGTTTATCTACCATGTGCATTATATGCACGTATGCTGATAGAGATGATGAATGAACACGTGACTATTAAAACAATGAAACAAGGTGACAAAAACCACAAAGTCAGAATACAGTCCTATTTAACCTGGCAGTTGCACAATCTGGGTGGATGTGAGTGAGTGATTTTGGGCTTTACATGGTTTCCGGCAATCTTTCAGCCACCTCACCACGGCCTCACCAACATCTCTTAGATGTCGGGGCTCCTGTCTCTCCGGGGTGAAAGAGAGGGGCCCGGGCGGGACTCGAACCACAACTGCCAAGGCAACCAGATTGCAGGGCTGATGCGCTAACCACTGCACCATCCCGCTGCCGTGGGCGGATGTTTTTAGTTTGGTCACAGTGCAGGTCATAGCTCAATTTACATTTGATTGTCAGTAGCATCATTTTCCGAAAACTCAAAGATCTGGTACCTATTTTACACCTAGCAAAAGTGAGCATTTTGAGCAATATTATGAGAATACCTTCAAGTCTTCTTATAACAGGATGATTTTAATTAATAGTTAAAAATTTAATTTATCATTTCCATGCAGTTTTAAATAATTTGAGGGAGATTGCACAAAAGAGTTAACTCCCTTTACGCCAACATGCAGATTTCTCACATCGTTCAAAGAATACTCGTTAAGGTAAGAAATCATTCTCATGCACCTGTGGGAGTATGATTCTTCGCAGGTGACCTTGCAGCATGCTGTCATAGACCGGTGTGAAAAGACATTCATAATGCCCGCAAAACCAGTTACAGAGAAAAGCAAACATCCTGGGGTCCACATGGCCTGAATTATTCATTCATAAATTTGGTTCGCAAGCATTGGAACCATCAGTACAAGGTAAAGTTTAATAGCTGTTGTGGAGGCGTCAGTGTTAAATCATACTGCATCAATATTTTCCTTTGTATTAATTTGCCTTTTTTTCAGAGTTGTAAACTTGTACATTATCTTTTCCGCAGGCATGAATTTTTGATCAGACAGCAAAGATTTTATCTGTTCGTACTTTCATAGTTCTTGATTGTCAATTGCAGACATAAATCATTGATCTTAAAATCTGCATTTCAAAGATGTCTAAAGTTATATTCTTAGTTTTCAATGGGATCACTTTTTCCAAATCTGCTTTCTCTTTAAATATGAATACTATGGTACTTAAGCCAATTTTAAAGATTCCTATCTCGGTATGTTTTCATCAAGCTTTAAATGATTCATTTACCAGGTGTTTCAAGAAGTAATTCAGAGTTATCTCCCTTGATCATCTGACCATTTAAAAAACATGACATCCATTATATGCAGGTATGGATCTCAGGCAAGCTGTGGTGGGGTGGAGAGGGGAGGGGAGGGACCACAACTGGCACACCCCTCCCTCTACTTATTTTTTGAATATTTTCTCAATTGAACATTAATAAGCAAACTTTCTGAGTCTGGGGTGGCACCATTGGGGGGAGGGGGTTGGCACAGGTGTTTATACAGCATTAGACAGACAGACGGGGACACCAACTGTTCACAGTAGGT